>PYST01000020.1:0-123570 GCA_003049485.1 Ophioceras dolichostomum
GCCCCAAGCTCCACTGCTTCTGCAAACAGAGGAAGGCTTTTGTCCGACACAAGGAGGCGTCTGGCGTCTGGTGCCTCCCGTCCGACTGCGATGTGAGAGAGTTGGTGGCGAGGGAGGAATATTCCAGAAAGGAGAGGGTTGGTTCGCCACGCCCACTAGGTAATTACGCATTATTACTCAGAGAGGTCGCCAGGTCGAAAGATTTGATAAGGGTAGCGAAACGAGACGTGGAGCAGAGGCGAGGGGGGGGGGAATCAGTAGTCTGTTGGACCTTACGTTCGCTGTCCTATCCTGTCCTTGGCGTAGTCGATGGGTGACGGACGGTCGGGGGTAACGGCGGTGTTGTTTGTCGTTCCATCATCACGTCACATTCATAGCAGACAAGACTGTGATGTTTCTTTTCGTGTTTTCCATCTTGTGCCCTCTCTCCAGTCCTCGTCTACGATTTCAGTGCTAGCCCAGCCACCGACAAGTCAACAGCTGCCTCACAGCTCAGGGTAAGGTAGGAGTTGAGTGAATATCAGACAGAGTGGGGCGGCGCCGACGGCGGGATGCCCTCAAATACAACTTGCCCGGCCATGGCTTCCAACATATTCAATGGCCAACTGGTCTAGTTGGTTAAGGTCCTGCTTGGAGGCGTCGGCTTGGAGAATCCCCAGGTCGGTGCAGCCAGATCGCGTGGATATGACCTGGTTATCAGTGATTCGACTCGCGTTTCAAGACTTTTTTTTTGCTTTTTTTTTTTTTTTTTTTTCGCCCTCCTTCTTTGTTCGCTCTTGCCTCATCTGATTTTTTATCCCTCTTCATTCCATGTCCGCTTATTTTTTTTCGTTTCTTTTCGCGTTCCAATTTTTGTCGTCTGGATTCTCAATTAACAATCGCCATTTCCCATTGTGCGCGCTCTCTCCTGGCACAAGGCTGACCGACATCACGTACAGCAGTCGTCCCCTTCCCTTGTTTCTTCAACCAGATCATGACGTAGCAAGGCCCCCATCATAATTCAACGCATATGCATCAAGATCCATCTCCGTTTAACCCACGTTGTCTCCCTTGGTATTCGTACACTTCGCCCTGTGCAGTACCTGCTCCACCCTAACCCAGAGATGGAATCCTTTGCAGCGCTCACAGCAACCGACGCCTCGCTAGTGAAGCTTACCCTCGGCGTTGCAACAAGCCTCTCGTTGACATGGACGTTCGTGCCTGCGCAAGTTTCCCTAGTATTCGGGAGGCCACGCCCGTGGGAGCTGGCTGACGGAGTTGGGCTTCTCTATGTTATGGATCATCACACCGAGGCATTCTTCGCAGCCCCCGGTGTGGCCGAGGAGTCAAAATGGAGGCGGGAGCAAGGTAGGCGGGGGCGATAATGCACATCTTGCCGGTGTAGAAGTAATATGCAGAGGCCCTGTGAGGCGATGATGCTCTACTGACTGAAAATGGCTACATCTGCGGAGGGGTCGTCGGACAAAGGCCATGACTTGTGTATTGGAAACAAAAGCCGCCAAAAGAGGCAAACAGTCGCGGCGGGTCTGATAGACAATGGTGTGAAGTGATTCACTGTTCGGTTCTAGAAAATAGCCACGCACTTTCTCTTCCTTCATACTCATCGACAGTGATGCGGCAACGGGACAGGGGCTCCTTTGAGTCACCCCACTCTTCCGGTTCCAGGCCACCTCAGATTGCTCGAGTTTCAACATGACCAGGTTCACCCCACTCTTCCGGTTCCAGGCCACCTCAGATTGCTCGAGTTTCAACATGACCAGGTTGTTCCCCCTCCTCCGAGTGACCTGGTTATGCTTCTAGTACTGTCTAGGGTGGTGCACACAACTTAGCCCCTCAGACTTAGATCTGGACTGTAGCCTCGGTTCAGGGCTGGAGGGCGTTACACGCTACTCCGAATGATACCGGTCGTCCATGATTCCCTGAGCGTGACACCCAATCCTACACTTCGCCGCTCTAGGTCCTCCAATGCCGGCGCTTCTAGACTAGACTTGTCTGTCTTGTCCAGTGGTTGAGTGGATAAACCCCTGAAAAGGCGAGAGACCACCGACCCCAAAAGTGGTTACTGATGATGATGATGATGTATTTAACGTCTGAAGTCGGAATCTGCCCGAGATCCCTGCCTCCCGCGGGGCATAAGACGTGCTAGCGGCTACCGAGCGACTATGTACAAGGAGCTAGTGCTTGAATGTGAGGTTAAAGAGAGGAAACGCAAACACAGAACGAGGAATAGCTAGCATATCGTGCTCTGGGGCGTGGCGCCCCATTGCGTACGTGTTCTTCAAGCCGCGTTCCCGCCCCCTATTAGCTCGGGGCTGGCGCTCGGCGTTACTGATGATGTATGTGTCACCGCGATACAAAGTGAAAGAAGATCTTCGATAGTACATTTACCATCATTTGCCTCCTAAGTTACAATCCTATGGAGACTGCTGAAGGTAACAAAATACTAACACCCATGGCACCAGCCGCGTGCATGTCCAGTTCAACGTGCTTAAAAGGGCACCCAGTCCCCTCAAACATGGCCCGTTTCCTCTCGCCCTCACCCTCCATTCCTAAATCACACGAGCCTCTCACGACAACGTAGCAGCCGCAAGCCCTGAGCAAACTGCCTACAAGCCGAGGCAGAAACATCCAGACGGAAAGCAGCTTTCATCTGTACACACGAACAGGACCACTCGCTTCCCAGCTACGAAATGCCGGACTCCAGCAGCTCCGACAACTCTGATAATCTCTCGATTTATTTGACTGATGAAAACACCAAACCTGCGCAATGCGGTACGTGCGGTGGTTGGTACGCCGAAAAGGACGTTGATCCCAAAGACCATAATTGCAAGCCCAATGAGCCTGATCCGAAGGCCTAGATGAAGTTACCGACGCAGCGACCTAAGTATGAAGGGGCGGTCGTGGTAAAGCGTAAGTTCCCTTCAACACTATGCCCACTCAACCTGGAGGTACGTACAACTCGCAGCTCTGAATGGTAGCAGCCTGGAAGTTTTACATGCTAACAGATGGGCAGTTTATTGGAAAGGAGAGAAGAGAACTATTTGAATGAGTGTATTGAAGAGCCCCTGCCCTTCTTATTCTGTCTATCTACAGAGTGAATGGACGGTCTTTTATAGACCTCTAGAGTGGAGAGATGAATCACGTCGAAGGTCATAGAAGCTATTATCAAGCATCGTTCTAGAACATCATAGAAGTCCATAGAACCTTCGGGCAGTTGGTAGAATCTTCTGACACAGTTCTACGCCATAGCCTGTCTTTCTTTGGCACGTTCTTTGGTATTTGGACTGTGTGAGGCCAAGCGTTCAGTTTTAGCTGGTGAAATAGTACCAATGATTCTGTTTGGCGATCCAATTTTCGAGCCCGTGGACGTCGTTGCGGTTATCTTGACAGATAGTTAGATAACTAATAACTGCGTACTAGTAACTGGTTCCCAACAATCTTCCCCTGCCACTGCGTGACACATCTTCTCCCTCGGAGCTGCCTCCAAGCCCTGACAGACATCTAAAAACTATCTCGACACCAACTAGAGCATGAGTGAGATCTCATGTAGTAGGCCCCTTCTGAGTACATAATTACAGGACCTGAGTCATCTGCTGTGGTCTGAAAATTTGGAAGTTTAGCAAGATCGGTTTGGTGGCAGTACAAAACTCATTCAATATCTACACCTCCTCACTCTCATTATCCACCGTTTCAGATGGACGTGTTAACCACTCGGGAAAGGCAGGATAGTCTGGTTGGTCTAGCTAACTAGGCTTACCATACAACTCCTCCCACAGCAAAGCCTCGAGGAGGCCCAGACCTCATCAGGGATAGTGATGTCTCTGACGAGCTCAATCTCTATCACTAACCCCTCCTGGCAAGACAGCAATGGAGAGTGAAACAGCATCAGAGCGCAATTGACAACTCAACATCTCTCTCTTCTTCTATCTATATAAACCGCTCGAAACAAGTTCTTTCTTTCCTCTTTCCATTCTCCCTCATCATCATTCATCATCACCATCCATCATCATTTACAAAGACAACCACACTCATCAATAAAGAGCAACACCGGCAACAACAAAAAAAGACAACACATAGTGAACCCCAGAAAGGTCTTCTTAGCAGCAAACATGTCGTCTGGTGGGCACTCCGACTCCGGCTACTACTCCGACAGCAGCTCGGGCGGCAGCAGCTCCTCCAGCGGCTCCAGCAATGCAGGCGAGGGCCCCAGCAATCCCACCATCTACAACTGCGGCGCGTGCCACGAGTACTACGGCAAGGGGGGCCATACGTGCGAGCCCAACGATCCGGACAAGAGCAAGTACTCGACTGGTTAAGCGATGCAACCACACAGCCAACGAGGGAACGTAGGGGTGCTTCCTGGTGGCAGGAATTGGGGTGTTGACATTGATTATTACAACTTGGCTGGATGGCTGAGCTGGCTGGTACTGGTTCTCGTTCATACGTAGTACTGTACGGGAATTTGCTGTCTCGAGGGGACGACATGAGGAGGGGCGCAGTGTGTTTACTTCGATGACTTAGCTATCTGATTAAATTCATTTGATATCCAGTTTCCGCGGATCCGGTGATGAAGCGAGGACCATGTGATCATAGCGGTCAAGCGTCAGTCTATTGACACTCCAGCAGTTATGCCCCTCCCCTTCCCGGCGCCCCGGTGCTACTCCTCACATGGCTATGGAGGCATCGCCAAAGTAATGAGAAAGATGGGGGAGGCGCTACAGGTACTGTTGTTCTACGGCCTTTGTTCTTTGATGCCGTGTGACAAGATTTGGAAAGATTCGATCACTGACATAAGAGCCCAGGTAGGTACAACGCCAAAGGGGGGAAAAAGCATCGCAGAATTCGAAACTCGAACTCTGTTAGGGTTACAAAATTGGCTTCCACTGTTGAACCACGGTTGGGTGCACTTCCGTGCACCCACGTGGAGGAGTTGCCTCAGTCACCAAGGCAGCCCCCTCGACAGACCTTAGGTCACGTGGGCCCCTTGGAATCGCTTACAAAAGCGATTCCTCCGACTCACGTGTAGACTAGCTTTACTCTTCCCTGTACATCATCAGAATCAACAGATTGGTTTACCACGCGCGTGTTTGCTTTTTCCCCTTGAAGCCCAACCAACATCCACAACACCACGGGCCTTTATTTCTCCTATAGCGTAGGCTTTTTTTCATCACCGCTAGCTTTTGCCTTGCAAATACGACGATTTTGAGACCAGGAGGCTCCAGACCCCTCTTCAGATACGTGATTCCACGCCTCTCGAGAACTCAAAGAAGCCTCAACGTACCTAGGCGCCCATGAGGGGTCGAGGAAGCGATCTCAAGATGCTCCATTTTTGATTTTTTTTTTCCGACAAGGCTATCGGGAAATGCTTACGGCTCGGGCAAATGAAAAATAGAACGTCATGGAAAAGAAAAATGATTTTAAAAGCATTGTGGAAAGTGTTGAGACGTTCTTTCCTGTCCCAAATATACCAAATTTAGGTGGGCGATCTCCTGGAGAGGGCGGTGGACGTTAGCAACGTCTACCGCACACCCGCCAACCCCTCGCAAACACGCTCTCCCGTCTCCTTCAGGCCTACTCATTCACAGTATGAGTAATTCTGGCGGTCGGGAGATCAGCACCCAGGCTTCCCGGTAATCGAGGACGAGTACTCTCCATCAGAGACCATCCGACACCAGACGTGATTCGGGTCCTGGAACAGCTTCTCGGGTCCATCCGAGCCATGGGCTGCGAGAGACTGAGGTGATATTGAAGATATCAGTTGGTTGGCCGCGCCATATCCTGCGTCATCTACACTCGCGGTCGTTTTCCCGCCCCTCTGGCTGCTTGGTAAAACTTACCTTTCGCAATGATCCAGACGATCTGGGCTTTATTCTTGTAGGTGACAGTCACGGACTCCGACTAGAGGTCCTCATTCCAGATCCTATGCGACATAGGGTTCTGGAACGTCTCGACGAACAGATCGTAGTGCCGGGTCAGCATTCCGTCCGGCAGATCGCAGTCCTCGGTGCTCCTGGCGAAAAGGACGATGTCGTCTATCATGTGAAGCTTCGACTTGGACGAAGCGATGGGGGTCATTTGGTTCTTCTTCAGCTTTTTTGGGAACTGGTGCTGGATCGAAGCGAAATCTTTCATCCACTCGTTGAGCTCGGTGCCTCCGTTTAACTCCCTCATGGGAACGCCTCTGGCCGGGTCGGCTGTCGGGGACGGGGGGCATCTTTGCAGTTGTTGACTAGTTAGTGGTTTCAGATACTTATGGTTCCAACTTAGGCGCAGTCCTTGTCCCATGGCTTTGGTAGTCGTTTTCGGCAAAAGAGGAAGATTTCTTCCAGGATAGGCAGCGATAGGCAGCCATTGGCTGCCTAGCTGGCAATTGCGGTGTGAGAGGCCAGATCGTTCTATCTCTGCAGGTGAAGGGCTGTAAAACGGGTCATGTGGTACGAATCAGAGTTCTTGTGGCCGAAAAAGGAGACCTGTCGGTTACTAACACACGCTCTCGCCTCTGAAGGCCAACTGGTAGACGGTGATGGCCGCCATTCATTGCTCTCGAGGAGACGGGTGTCTAAGGGGGCCACGGTCCAGACGTTGCTGGCGGAATCATTTGTCCCTGTCACGGTGTCTCGGTGTCAGCCTAGCCAATGTTGGGAGGGACTAGAACCAGCAATGAATTCGAGCCTGTAAGTAGTCAGTACAACAGCACGACTGCTGTTTCAAAATGGGCGTGCGGTGACCGATGCCGATGAATGCGCAACCTATCCTGTATTAATGAAAAATCTATTCACGGAAGAGGGGGAATGGCCTCCTCACTTCCAATGCACCATCGAAGTCTAGTAATAGCACTCCCAGGGAAAGTCCAGACCTCAACTCAGGCCGCCGACGAAGTTGATGAAGCGCACAACACGGCGCACACTTTGATGTTTCACGAGAGGCTCGCACCAATTGGTGTGGCACCTGAGCTAAAATTACAGAGAGATCCCTCCGTTTACGGAGATCCAAGTGGACATAACAAGACAGCCCTCTTCCACCATTCTCTGTTGTCGCTATCACACCTCGTCGGCCATCACTCACTAAAGTCAAATTGCCAAGTCGCACGTAAGCACCCTGCAACACGAACTCGGTCTCCTGGTCTCTCCTACATCACCCAATAGTAGTCCCTCCTACATCACCCCCGACAGTGCTCCACTCCCAAGAATCATGCACCACAAACCACCCCCGAAGCCTATCACCCAATACCTACTAGTACTACCACACCGCATTCCCTCATCAAATCCTCAACCCAGAATCATGCTGTTTATTCGGACTAGTCGCATACCAAGTCGTCCACAACGAGCAAGTCGGCTCAATCGCCGAAAGCGGCACCAGCGCGGGAATGTCCTGCACCCTCTCCAAGAACTGCACGCTCAGCCCCATGGCGACGTGCCAGGCGATGTGGCAGTGGAACAGCCACGCCCCCGGGTTGTCCGTCCTGAACGCGACGACGAGCCACCCGTTAGCGGGCAGCATCGTCACGTCCCTGCGCGTCGGGTTCTGGAAGTTGAGCGAGGCCATGTCCGTCGCCGGGTTGAACCTCCTGATAGCGCCCGTGAAGGGGTCCGTCTGGGCCGGGGCGTGTCCCAGCACGTAGAAGTCGTGGCCGTGCAGGTGCATCGGGTGGGGCGCGACCGTCGGGTTCTGGATCACCCAGAAGGACCACTGGTTCTGCTGGGGCACCTGGAAGAGGTTGTAGCGCGCGGGGAAGTTGGTGTTGCCCTTCGCGACGTACTCGAGCGTTGGCTCGTCCCACGTGATGTTCATGTCTTGGGCATTGATCTCCCAGTACACGCGCTGCTGGCCCTCCCAGTTTTTGACGTTGACGTTCGCCTCGAGCGTGTTGCCCGGCACTGCGGTGAAGCTCGCGGCGGGAACGTTATGCGAGACGACCGGGGTGTAGTTCGTGAAGTCTTGGCAAAGGGAGTCTGTGGGTGTGGGGCCGGGGTTGGTCGGGAGCACGGTGGGAGCGCCGTCGTACTGGAAGATGGCGGCTGGCTTGTTGATCAGACTAGTGCCGCAGAGGCCGGAGGAGGCGAACGTGACGTTGAACCAGTAGTTTCCCACCGCCTGGCTGGCGTCGATGGTGACGTCGTAGCGCTGGCCGATGGCGACGTAGAGCTGCGATGTGGTGAACGAGTTGACGGGGACGAAGTCCGTGGCGATGACCGTGAACTGGTGGTTCACGAGTGTGACTGTGAAGGTGTTGTCGACGGAGGTGTTGATGATGCGCAGGCGGTGGCGGCGGTTGGGCTTGAGCTTGACGCGGTAGTACGACCCTCCGCCCTGCGCGTTGACGTGCGAGCCGTTGAAGAGAATGTTGTCGCTCGGCGGGGGCACACCGGGGGCCGGGATCAGTGAGCTGGCGATCACGTCGGCCGGCTTGTAGTACCAGTCCGAGATGGGGAAGACGCCTAGGTCCTCTTCGTACGGCAGCGAGGCGGGGCCGTCGAACTGGATCGTGCCAACGACGCCGTTGCCGTACTGCGCGGAGAAGTGAGAGTGGTACCTATTTCAGGAAAGAAGGAAGTAATGTGTCAGATAAGACTCATTGTATAGTTGGACACGTGATGCTCAGTGTGGAGAGACTGCGGCTCCAGATTGGGGGAAAGAGGGTTCCACTTACCATGAGCTACCATACTGCTCAGCCCGGAACCTGTAAACCTTGCTGGCTCCAGGAGGGATGGGGCACTCAGTCACACCATTGGCTCCGTCATTGACGTTGTTGTTCAGCATGCGAACACCGTGCCAGTGGATCGAGGTACTGCGGTGGTGGAGAAGGCATGAATGTCAGCTTATTCTCGATGGGCACGTAGCTCCCGCAAACGATTTCCCGGAGACAGATGTGGTACGATGACTTACCCGTTCACTCTGAGACGGTTGGTGACCGTGACCTGGACCCAGTCACCCCAGTTGGCCTTGATGACGGGGCCGGGGAAAGCCCCTGAGAGAGTGGTGTTAGCGTGGCCATGGTGCAGCTCTGCGTTTACTGTGCTGTGAGGATTCAGCACTCACCGTTAATGAGCATGGCCTTTTCCTTGACAAGGCCATCACCGCCCACCCAGTTGTCAACCTCAGTGAGGACGAGGTTATACTAGTGCAGGCACGCATTGTAAGTCACCATACCATTTACACATTCCCAAAGCCGCAAGCGAGGGCAGGAGGGAAACGAGTACAAAACCAGCGCAGTTAAGGGAGGTTGGCTTACATTTCGCGTCACTCCAGTGTTCGGAGTACTAGCCTCATAATCCGTGCTAATCGTGAACCCCGGCGACCAACAGGCTCGATTGGAAGCCGTGTTGCAGGACTGCCGCTTGAGCACTTCGACGGCGGGCGACGTGTCCTCATCAGCCTTCCTCGGGAAAAGATCACGAGACTCATCAAGCGGGTTGATGGGGGCCGCAGCCGTGAGCCCGGCCAGGAGGCCAAGACTCTTAAGAACAGCAAGTGCTTTCATGATGGCGAGAGCCGACAGAGGCGGCAGGGAATTGTGTGACGCCGGTGATGATAAGACCAGAAGGAAGACTTCGGCTGCTGGGTGAGGTAGCCCTGACCCGATAAAAAGAGACCGAGGCTTGATGCTCCGGGTGAGGGGGTGAGATGAGAGCTGAGAGCTAAGGCTAGAGGAGAGAGATAGATAGTTGAGAGGTGAGATAGCAGAACACTCGTTCTTATATCACAAGAGGCCATCACGAGGCCGCGGACTTCGGGGCCGGAACCCCCTTCCACCGTAGCCAATATTGATCACATCGTCGCCGACACGCCGATCATTTCCAGTCTTGATAGCTTGACCGCCCCTTATGAGCCGTCTCCGGCGTATTTTTTGGTTTTTGCGCCGTGCAGCACACCATCGACGGCGTCCCACGACGTACGCGTCTCCGATGGTGGGCAATAAAGGAGCGGGTCGGTTAGCTAGTATCTCCAAAATGGGAAAGGCCAGCTAAGTGATAGAGGTGTTGACGTTGGCGGGTGGTGGTGATGGTGTTGACTGGCAAAGTGACTTCTGATGCGTCATGAGCCAGGTGATAGGGCGGTTACGGAGGCTTTTGCGCAGGAACGAGGACTCAGATCCGGCGTTCCGAAGGTTTTAGTCATTGCTTATTCGAAGATTATACTCTCCGCCGCCGTCGGCCGGTTCTCCCTGCAGAGAAGCAAGACTCAGACGCCAGGCGTTACATGTCGAGGCTGGCACTCTTTGCTTGATGGGCGTGTGATGGATGAGAATCACGGGCCATATACGGTGCGAAGAAGCGAGCGATGCGACGTCAGTCGAGCAATGGATGTATAAAAAGGGGGGATGTCTGCAGACAGGGATCAGGGATAGTAGATGTAGCTCGGTGGTGTGTGGACAAAGGCTAGACTATGTCGATATCTGTCCGCATCGTTGGTCTCGAGTCTTTGCGTATATCGCTGTGGGCGTTTGGTAGACTGATCTTGGCGCATTCGATAGTCTCGATCAAGCCCCAGAGCCAAGACACGGTAAGCAACGAACCATAATAAGGCCCACGTGTGGCTCCCTGCTGCAAGTGGAGAGAGACGGTGACCCTTGGTCACTGAAGGACTAGCTCCCGCTCTTTGGGGCGGCTGGCCCAAGGTAGGACGCAAGGATCAGGGAATCTTGAAAGTGGACTCATCCTGACATCAAGTAGCCGATATTGTCTGCCTGCATCGTGGGTTTCTAAGGTAAACGAAACGGCCTCTGCCGACCTCACAGTCAAAGCCCGTAATGTTGCAATAAGCTGGACCCAGCTAGGCCAGCTCAAGGATAGATGGCGCGGAGATTGGAAATCCGGATGCTAATTATCCTCGATGTCCCCGAGAAGAGCGAGTTGGAAGCAGGGATTCGAGCTTCGAACACTTGCACGAGCAGCCGTTTACAAGATTCAGGAGATAATCGATCACTAACACTTATTTGTGCTGAGATCTCAGATCTAAGCTTCATAAATCCATTTCCCCTGGGTGGACTCTGAGGAGGAGCACCACTCGGCAGTCTCCTAGGCCCCCCACATGCCGAGCTGCAATATGGAATCCCTCATATGACCGTTTCTGAACCAGGTCTCCATCCAGGCTGGTAATGCGAGATGAGATGACACGTGATAGTCAGGTCACGTCATAATCCGGAGCCGGAGGAGATTAGAAGAAGAGCTGTAATGAGAGAGACATGAAGTAGGATTGGTGGCCAGGTGATTCTGACCACTGTGAACGCAAGGTAAGAATCGGCATATGGCTCATCCATCTACGGCGCGCGGCATATCACACGAGCCCTACGCATATGAATAGTAAAAATCGCTTCCTCCTCCGAACCAGGAAATCCAAACGTGGTAGGGAAGAGGAGGGTGTAAGATAATTTCGTAGCGCTTGCTCGAGCCCGCCGCTTTTGGGGCCGGGCGATGGTGTCGTAGTGACCCCTGGCATCCGCTGCTCTCCCGTCCACACCGAAATTGGAGGATGATGCGGCACGTTAGTGTGACGCGGCGCCATGCCCAAGTGGGAGAGAGGGAGAAATATTGATCAGGGGGAATCGTCATTCCTGTGCACATCACTTCCCCTTCGAGATCCTCAGCTGCCACACCGGGAGGGCGCAGATCCGGCCTCGTCCGACAGACCAAGCAGCCGATGGATGCTGGTTGTCTCCGCCGTTTCCGGTGAAAGGTAATGGAAGCGGGGAAGACAACTTGTCCCCCTAGTTTGTTGAGCGGGCCGGCGCGAGAAGGGTCTGGCCCTGCCCTGATGAGCGCTGCGGGAGAGCCCGAATCTGCCCTTCGCCTTCCTCCCACGAACCTGGGGACGGGAGGGGAGGCAGATTTTGGAGCTTAGGGACTTTGGTGCGCCAGTTATCCGCACTTTTCCGAGGTTGGGCAGCAACTGGTGTATGACTGCATGTCCTCCCGGCCTCTTTCCTTTGCCGCCGGCCTCCTCTCCTTATTGTCTTGCTTCGGCTACATCGTAGCGAGAGAGACGACCGAGCGAGACGACCGAGCGAGGGCGGAATGAGAGGATGGATGGATGGATGGGGGCCCACACACCACGACGAAATATTGAAAATGAAGCTGCAAGGAGTAGCGCAGACAAGGTACGAGAGAGAAGTTGTAGAAGTGAGTGAGTGAGGGCAACGCGCGGTATGACTGCCCGGGTCGAGAGGCGGGTGGTGGACCGGAAATAGGTGGGACCGAGACGGCAGACCCTGCACGCGAGGGCGGCTGAGAGGTGCAGCTGGTGCAGGGTGCAGGAGCAGAGAGGCCGAGTTGGTGTGATGCTCGGCAACAAAGTCGAGCGATGTTCTCCGAGGCGGGCCAAAGGGTTGACGGTGACAAAGCGAGCAAGCGCAAAGCGGCGGGAATGATGCTGATTGGGCCGCTTTGCCCCTCGTGCAGTGTGCAGTAGACACTATTGAATGGCCCGTCCAGTCAGGCCGGGATGATAGTTTGGTATACTAGGTTGCTTTTCTCGTGTCTGTCGGTCTGCCTTGGCGGTGGGCAGAGAGGATGTGTACGGTCGCAAGCAAGGGGAGGTGTAGGTTTTTGTTAGTACAGTGTGTAACCTGAGGTTGTATCTGGACTGTCAAAGTACCAGGGGTGGATAGGTCGGAATGCGACAGCGGCATGAGCAATTCGGGGGAGATAGTGGTAGTAGGAAGGGAAGAGTACCTATGAGCGACGGTAGCAGACCGACTGCGACAATCAGGCCTCGTCTGTGGCCATCAGGAGTGACGAATTCGCACTCGCACTCGTCAGAACATGATACGCACGCACGTACGAGAGCACGTACGAGAGCACATCTGTTATTAGGACCATATGGACGCAAAAGACGCGTGTGACAATCCCCTAGCGTCAACTGTGCTCATAGTCATCAGCATCATCAGCTACGACGTAGGGCCGGCGGTCCCCCGCTCCAGCGGGTCGTCGAGGCTGTCAGGATCGGATGGTCTTGTCATCCCGACGAATTGGTTCAAGCACGAGTGTTGGTGAGTTGCTTACCTGTGGCTGCCTCTGAGCTGGGCTTGGCCGCGCTGGGCTGTGTTCGTACTTGGGACGATGTGGTGCTTCATTACGTCGAGACCCATGAGACAATGTGGTCAGTCGTCCTCGCCGCATGGCCACATCTTCCCGTCTCTCCTAAGTTGAGTCGATGATGGTTCCGTAAGATTAATCGTGTCGGCTGAGGTGTGCGTCGCTGGAGCTGTGGGGGTAAAGGCAAGAAAGGGTGGTGGGAGGGGAAGCAGAGAAGCAGGGGCGGGAAGCCATGTGGTAGGATTAGAGAGAGCTGCAGCGACGATAGCTGTTCTCTGTAAAAATAACCCGACCACGGTAGTGGCTGCAGAGGCAATATTCCTTAGCGAACCGATGCTCTGGCCAATCGCTCGTCGTCGAGGCACACCAGAACCATACCTGAGGAGGCGGCAGCGGTGCGCCGAGCTTGCACTTGCCCCCATCAAGACTAGCTCTGGCGGGCCCGTGCCAAACCTCTCGGCCCCGGACAACTCGGATCTCAGAAGTTACTTAGATGGAACCTGTTGAATGATAGAAGTCTTTTAGACGGACGGGGATTTGGGGAGGACAGGGGGTTTGGTCATGTTCGATTGTGATGGCGAGAAGCTTGATTCGAGGGCGATCATTAGTGGTTGTAGTTGGCACCACAGAAAGGCGGGGCGTGGGTGCTTCTGCGCTCCTTCCCCTCAACCAACCGAGAGTGATCGGTGGTTCTAATGACCTCGGTAGCGTGGGTTGCGTATCCGCTGCGTACCGATGTGGTTGACATCGGGCTTTCAGCAGCGCGAACTCCTGCGGTCTTTTATCTCGTGGTTGATAACAGTATAGAATGAATGCCCGTACGCCCGTTGCCTTATCTTGCATATTCTCGACCGGAAATGTAGCTTTCGAATTGTCGGGAAGTGGGAAGCGCTGGTGGAGCGAGCGGTGAAGTTCGCGATGGACAGCACCAGGCCCCTGCCAAGGCGTTCCCACGGAATGAAATATTGGTTTTTTGGGTTCGGATGACGGCGGCAAGTGAGGACGGTAGGTTGCCACTTCTATCTCTCCAGCTCTGACCGGCAGGCTCGAAGGGCCAGATTCGCCAGACCGTGGCCGGAATGCGAAGGAAGCGAGCGACCTTGGTTCCTGCCGCTGTGGTATTTACATGCAGACGCGGGGCCGCCTACCGTCCTTCGATCTGACCTACCCCACCTGCCACCTTTGGCAGCTCGTGCCAAAATTTCTTGTATGTGTGATGGCCACTCCGTTTGTCACCGGGAGGTCACCGAGGGCCGCGATGCAGTCAGTGTTCAATCTGGCTTAGCTCAAAATCCCCCGGATTCTGTTCTAGCGGCCTATCGTCCGCCATACCAAGGACCGTGCGCCTTTCCTAAATCGAGATCCATAAACGACCAGATGCAACAACACAGCGAGTCTAAGCGTCTAGAATGTTTGGTTTGTTCCACTCTCGCTCGTCTTTCGGTTCACCTGGGTGCCCCGGATTCTAGTATTCGTGCCACAGCAGTTCCCGCTCTCCGCTTTACGTATTCCATGCTTGCTTCTCCTTAAAGCTGTTCGTATGTTGTAAGAAGTGTCTTTAGGACGAGCGCCATGACTGGTGTGCTCGGTCTAAGTGGCATGGCAGCATCAGCGCGACAGCAATATTGCAACAGCGCCAGCTGGAGCTCGCTAGAAGCCACCTAAGGACCGCGCGGCGGAGGGAATCGTACGGTGATCGCTGTCCCTTAACGCGTTGTCACCTTGAGGAGGGGAAACAGAAAGCGCTGCCACCGCGTGACGAAAAGAGCCAACACGTCAGCGGCGGCTTCTAGAATTAGTACTGCCGGCTTGTCAAGTTTATGTTGCATCGGTCATCGAGTGGTGGAAGGGCCTCAGAAAGCCGATGCTCGGTTCTTTCCGTGAGGGTGTCCCCGCTGCCTGCCTCAGAATCGCTCGTCGGATCTGGAGGCACGAACTGGGGCCTCCGCAGCCAGCAGCACTTTCTCTGTAGATGGAGGAGATATCGTGGGATAGGATGCCTCAGAGGTGTTACAGAAGAAACCAACGCCCTCCCATAATCTCGAGTAATAGGCCATTGTCAGCGTGCAGAGGAATCATCTCATTGATACAGTGACTTGGGAAGGCAGTGGCGACGAGTCTCGTGTCGCGTCCCATGTTTCCAGGAGTCAGATGAAAGTCGTCCATCATCCTCCTGAGAGAATTCTCGGACTGATGTAACTTGTATCAGACCCAGTGAGGTCTATTCAGTCCGAGGTATGGCTGCTCCGAATCAGGACAAGCAATCGTGCTTCCCAACCCCCGCCCCCAATCGTGCCGGTCAGCAGCCTAGTGACATTCCATGGAGGTTCGACATTATGCTCAATTCCCCGCCGTCGCGAATGTCCTCCAGTGAATGGAATGCCCAT
This sequence comes from Ophioceras dolichostomum, assembly GCA_003049485.1. NCBI lineage: Eukaryota > Fungi > Ascomycota > Sordariomycetes > Magnaporthales > Ophioceraceae > Ophioceras > Ophioceras dolichostomum. The sequence goes on from PYST01000020.1 coordinate 15,422, forward strand.
CCGAGAGCACGCTCGTCTATTCCGTAGCTACTTCGTGGAGGGACGGCCCGAAATTATATGGCACACCGGTAGCTCGGCCGGGACCTACGATAGAGACGGCGGCCCAGGCCGCAAGTGTGGTTACCATCGCGAGCGGGAATCGACAAGAATGCTCATGGCAGCCGTTGTCCTAACTGTCCAACTAGCCTCGGTGTCCATTTCCATCACATCCTGATATTGGCGTCTCCCCGGAACAGCTACAAAACTGCCACGTGAAACCCTCTCCCCAACACCGGCCCTTGCAGGAGGACGTAGTGCAAAAACGGCGGCACGGGCCCGCCGTCGTGCCACTGCCTCATGCGGAAAATTGCCCGAGGACAAGCGAGTGGACGGGAGCAAGAGTGTGGCGACCACACACGAAACAAGCGGGCCTCGGCTCGGACGTTTGAGACACGCCGTGTATGGGATCGGCGTATGAGTTCAGCCGCGGACTGCAGAAGGGGGGCGAGTTTCTAGTATATGAATGGGGAAACAGACTTGCGCCATAAGCATAGTCCCTAGCTACACCTGCCTTTGAGACTGTATCAATGGCAGAGTGCGTCGAGGATAGAGTGTGATAGGAAGAGACTCACGAGAAACCACAGCAAGAGCTCGCTATTCCGCTGAAGCTGAAGCGCACTACCGAGAACGGGCAAAGAAGGGAACCAGACACGAATAAACAAAGAAAGTAGGCAGATGCTTGCAGGATCATCACTTCAGCACGTGCAGAATCATAGGTTATGAAACTGACGCATTCATCCTTCTCGGCCTTAACAACCCGCTGAAACCCCTTTTCCACCAAAAAGGGGCCCTGAAGCACAAAAGATATTACGCCTTTGCCTTCGTGCCGTCTTGCCTAACCAATATTACCGGGTGCGCACGCAAGTTAACCTGGTATCAGCCAGCCAAGATGGCGTCAGCCGCAGGTTATAGCTTGATGACCGATTCGAGCGAGACGCTGAATCACATCAGGGCCTTCAAGGTCTTGAAAGCATCCAGACGGCCGCCCAGGAAGCGCTTCTCCGCCGTCTTCCAGTTGATGACGTTCCAGATGTTCTCGACGTACGCCGCCTTGCCGTTGAGATACTGTTTAATACCAGACGAAAGAGTCCGTTAGCCTCCTCTCTTCCCAATATCTTCTTCCCCCTCAACGACACTCGCTTTACTTCTCCCCAACCGACTACGTCCCCTCACCGTTATGGCCTCCCACCCAACTTCGAGATGCGGACTAGGAGGGGATTGGGAAAAGGAAATGGGGCGGGCGAGGGGTGCTCGAAGGTGTAGAGAGAGAGACGAGAGAAGAATTCGTTCCCACTGCCGTCGCCAACGTACCTGCAGGTAATAAGCATGCTCCCACATATCAACCCCCAAAATCGGCACGCCCTTCGTAATAGGGTCCTGGTCCTTCGTCACAACAACGCTCAGCAGGCCCGTCGCCTCGTCCTTCACCAGCCAGCCCCAGCCGCTGCCCGTGATGCCGAGCAGGGCGGCCGAGAACGCCTTCTTGAACTGCTCGACGCCGCCCCAGGTGCGGGTCAGCTCGCAGACCAGGTCCGGTGCGGCGCTGTTTGGAGAAGCGTCGGCGCTGGAGGCGGGGCACAGGTTCTCCCAGAACAGCGAGTGGTTGATGTGGCCGCCGCCGTTGAAGTTGAGGGCGGCGATGAGGGCGGCGCGGTCGGGGAGGGCGGAGAAGGAGTCGTACGCCTTGAGGGCGTTGTTGAGGTTCGTGACGTAGGCTTGGTGGTGCTTGCTGTGGTGGAGCTCCATGATCTGCGCGGAGATGTGAGGTTCCAGCGCCTAGTTTAGGTGTTGAGGGACGGACATCGCGGTTTGGTCAGTCGGTGGTCAGTCTCGTCTCGTTCAGAAGCTTGGAGGTTTACGGTACGAGCTTGAGCGAGACGGTCGGTCGGCGGGTGCGGGCCCGTCCCGACCGTGGCAGGCAATATCGTGGAATGAAGAACATACATTGTACGCGTACGGAAGCTCGGGAAGGGTGTACTGCTTAGTGCTCGCCATTTTAGAAGTTGTAAGCCGAGAAGAGATTATGTTTCTGCTGACGCCGAGCGATTTGACCGTCTCTAAACACTTTGTTGAGATCGGGTTGAGCGGTGTTCGCTAAAGGTCGAGACAAGTTGATAGATACTGTTTGCTCCTCGTTCGGTGGACTAGCGGGGTGGAGACCGCAGTGACGTCGGGTTTTGGGAAAGAACCTTGATGGCACAGACCCCCCTCTCTCTCTTCATGGAAGGAGCAGCCATCGATGAGCAGGTGTAAGAACGCGAACAAAGGGGTCATGTGACGGCGTCGTGGCCAGCAGGCCTGGTCGGCTCCTCCGGTTGTCCCTCAAACGAGAGCAATGTTGCTCGAATTTGCTCTCTTGGCGGCCCGCTCTGACCCCATTCAGCACTCTTTATGGCGAATTGCGTGTTGTGATTGGCTGTCTCCATCAATTCACTTCTTCAGCCTGCGGCCAGGCCATGAAGCCCCCTTTGTGAGACTGGACCTGAGAGACCGGTGAAACGATCATTTTGACGATGGTGTTGTCACATTTAAATGTCACGATATCCCTGATCGTTCTGCGTTCTGTTTGACTGGCAAAAGAGACACTGACGGATTCTCGTTACTACAGGCAAATTCACACTTTCGCGTTTCACTCCTTGACGACCACCGATCCAAAGGAGTAACTGCACACAACAAAACATCGGTTTCGTTCCTCAAGGAAGCTGCACCTGGTAGACAGACGGTTGCCTCCGCGAAATGTGTGGACCAGACACTTCAACAAGACCTCGCGGGGGCGCATTAGTCGCGCTAAGTCCCGCCTCCGGATGCTCTGGCTCACCACCAGGCAGTTCAACTTGCGGCGATTTGTCGTTCCACACTCCGGGCCAACCATCCAGCTCGCTGGCGACGCATGCCCGCCTGACGCCACCCAAAGGTGCGGCGGGGATGAACCCGCTAAGACAAGCAGTGGTGCTCATCCAGTGAGTCGGGCGTTGCTTCCCATGACCTGGCCGGGCCTGCCCTGGATGGACAAAATTGACTGACGTGCAGGATCTCCCACCAGCGAGTACGGCGACTTGACCAGGACAGCAGATGAGTGCGGCCTCTTCCGTAGTTTCGCGTTTGCCCAAGCTGCCGTCCTCGAGGATGCAAACGCCATAGAGCTCGAGCTCGACGCACCTGTTTCTCTCGAAGTGGGCGGCCACGGAATCATTGGTAGGAGAGTGACAGTGCTCGCGCAAGGCAAGCACGAGCTACATGAGGTATCGAGTGGTGCAGATCTCCCGGTTGCAGAAGGGATTGTCGGGTTCAACTTCATGCAGGCTTTGTAGGTCGTCGTCTTTCATTTGATGTACTCTAATATATATCTTAGCGTTGGAGTTTTATATATCTGCTTTGGTCATCCGATGGCTATCCGCAGCTTTTGAACCTAGCCCTCTCTCAGTTCGGATAGCATATTGTCGATTACGAAAATCTCTACGTCTCGGCGCATATCACCCCATAGTCCAAGGCCACCCGCAATTTTTGGCAAGCCTCGCCAGGTGAGCATGGAACCCGCAGGACTTTTGAGAGCCAACCACTACCGTCTCTGGAAGTCAGTTCTCCAGTCCTGTCTCACTCCCTTCTACAACCCAGTGATGGCAATGGCTGCTACGCTGTCTTCAAAGACAGCTCCGGGTCTCTCTCGGGTGGCAATAAGTCTCGGAGGTTTCTCCCAACATTGATGAGTATCGGACGGTAATCGGAACCAGCCGCGGCGGTGTTAAGTTGAGCTCGTTCATGCGAGTGGAGCCCGCGGATCTCACTTCCACCGCGCGCGGAAGTGGCTCTGGCTCTAACGGAGCTGCTCCTGCTTTTGGCCGGAAGGGCGGCGGACGAGCGGGCGGACGGCTACGCGGCACCGCAAAGCGGGAGACAGGTCATATCATATCTCTTCCTATCCCAGAAATCATCAAGAAGGAATCCGGCTTGGCGGTTTGGGAAGAGCAACCCCAGTCGCAGAAGCCGCGATCTTACCCGACAAGAGATCTGTCCTCTATGATCCCGTCCAAGAATCCAGAAATAAACTGGCCGAGAGTGGTCCGACCCTGATTTTGGGTTCTGTCGAGAGAATAACCGGCTGTGGGGTAAAATTGGCAAACGGCGGCAGCAGCAGCCAGCGGGATGCGGAAGCATTTCTCCCGGAGTCTGGGGAGGGCAAGATAACGCGTCTCTCCAATAACACGCCCAGCATATAGGCTGCCTTACTTTACCGTGCACACAACCCGTCCTTGCCTGCGCTGTCTGATACCCAGGGCCGCCTTGATAATGCGGGACGAGAGATGCGGGGGAGGGCGATTGGTATAAGTGACCTCCAGGAGCTCGGTCGGCTCTTCGCGCACGACGCCGCTCTTAATGGTGACTTTTTTCTGCTGTTCATACCCGGCAGTTCACTCGACCTCATCTCATCAGTAAGAAAAAGGGGCGTCTCTTCATTCGAGAGGGAAGCATCGATTACGTAATCCCTTTCCCCCTTTTTTCCAACCCCTGACCACCAAAGCCTACCAATCAGCCGAAGATGGCAGCGAGCACGGAGAGCGGCGGTGACCCGGTGGAGGCGATCGTGCGCGCGATGGCGCCAGTCGACATGACGGCGCCGTTCGACGCTGCCGGCGTGGCGGGAAAGATGATACTAATTACGGGTGGTGCGTCTGGCCTGGGCGCGGCGTTCGCGCGCGAGTGGGCCAAGAACGGGGCGCACATCTTCATCGGCGACGTGGACGACTCGGCGGGCGAGGCGCTCGTCGCGGAGCTGCGTCAGACGACGTCATCACAGGACCACTACTACCAGCACTGCGACGTCACAGACTGGGACAGCCAGGTTGCCTTCTTCAAGGCGGCTGTGCGCGCCAGCCCGACAGGCGGGATCGACGCGGTGGTGCCCAACGCAGGCATTGGGGGCGAGCCTGTCAACGCGCAGGGGAGCAGCTTCGAGTATCCTCTGCTTCTTGACGGCGAGTCGCCTGCGCCCCCGCGCTTTGATGTCCTTGACGTCAACCTCACGGGCGTGATGTACACCGTGCATCTTGCGCTGTTTTGGCTCGCGAAGAACCCCAGCCCGGAGTGGCGAGAGCGCGTGGAGAAACAGCTGGAGGAGGAGTGTCAGGGCTTCGGGGGAGACGAGAAGGCGAGAGAGACAGAAAAGGACGCCCGAAGGAAGAAGATACTCGCCCAGCGCGACAGACATATCCTGCTCATCGGTTCCATCGGAGGTATCCTGCCACTCGTGGGCTCGGTGCAGTACACGGCGTCCAAGCACGCGGTTACGGCGCTGTTCCGCACACTGAGGGGCACGTGCTTCTGGCGGGGGATCCGGGTCAACATGCTGCTGCCGAGTTTTGTGGATACGCCGATGGTGTCGAACGGGGTGCTCTTCGTGCTGGCGGGGGGAGGGGCGCTCGCCAAGCAGGCGGACGTGGTGGAGGCGGGCACGCGGTTCATGGCGGACAAGCACATCGTGGGCAGAGGGGTGGTGATCGGCCCGAGGATGAAGGTGGAGGACGGGGAGGACGGGAAGACGAGGTTGGTGGAGATTCCACGGGCAGATGGAAAGGAGGGGGGCCAGGCGTATTGGGAGTGCTACGTGCATGATTACGAGACCGTGGAGGCGTTCGTGTACAGATACACTCGGCTGCTGGCGGCGTTTACCCACATCCGGGGCTGGGTCGGGTGGATGAGCGATGTGGTGCGGCTGTTCTTCAGGAGGACGGGGAAGAAGTGAAGGTGTGATAATTAGGTTGTGGGTGGAGAGGCTGCTGCGATTCAAGTTTTGTTCATATTGGGGGAGTGGTGCAATCCCACGTCATTGGTGGTCTTTTCTTAGATCGATTGCTCTCATCACTTGCTATCATCATTGCGTCGACCCTCATGCCCGGTTCCGCTATGATGCTATCTTGAGACAGGAGGGAGCGAGTTCCCGGCGTGGCGCCCGAAGATCCGCACACCCTGCATGTCGTATGCACCACATTCCCGGTCGGCGAGTAGATAGGAAAAACCGGACCGCAGGATGCCAGTTATCCCACAGACTCGGCACGGGATGCGGGGCTTCCTCGGGTCACTGACGCGTTCGGTGACGAGGCTCGGCGACAGGCCAGATCTCGCTCAAATCTATATCATCACTGTCAATCTCTTATCAGGGGCAATGACACACTCAGGGCAAACTAAGCGAGCCATATCGATCTGCCCCTATCTTTCTATAGTATGGAATAGATATCGCTTGTCACGATGGAGGTATCAGGTGACTTGGGTCGTCGGCTGCGGGAAAATGCGTTTGTGAGGGTGGACCTTCGCTGTCCGCGAATGTCCCGCATGGGGAAGCATCCCGCATGCCATCTTCCCCGGAAGGGAAGGGATATGGATATCTCAGCACCGAGTCAAGGGGAGAACTCAGGGTCCAGACTCTGTCGCTGTCCACTGCTCAGTTCCGGATAATACCAGATAAGTTGCGTAACTGTGTGTCAAGCCAGATAGACATTCCAATCCAACCTGGAACGGACTAACACCCAAGCGAGGTCGATAACAGAGACAGGGCGGTTAATGTCCCCCGCCATCCCGCCGTCCCGGCAATTACCGCGGCACCTCAGCGCCCAAATTCCCCTGCCGGATACTTCTGACACATATACCGGCTTTTTACTCTCCAGTGGCGTTCCGTGAGAGCGAGCACTACCAGAAGGAGCCACGCGAGTCTGGAACACTTTAAGAAGAGCAGTGCCAAGCCCGGTCGGCCCCCTTTTATTATCTATAAGAGCCTTATCTTAACTGCCGGTCGGCCGGAGGATATTCATGGGGTGCATTGGATAGCGATCGCTATTGGACCAATGGATGTCTCTAGTATTGAGTGTCCCGGCCGCGTACCTTATTTTGCGCCATCTCTATCTACACCGGAGTGGCGTCCGCTTTGCCCGATGTTCCTCCGCGGAGACGGAGTGGTGGTGCCCCTGAATGGTGACTGACCACTCTCCAGGCTCGTCCGATGAAGCGTCTTCAAATAGTGCTTCAATATTCCCAATTTACCCTCCCCGTAGTATCGTCTAAGCGTGGCAAGTAAGAGCTGGCTGTCCCTTGAACCGACCAGCGGCTCATAAACCGCTCATGCTCCCGGTTCATGTTGGTCTTATTATCCAACGAGCTTCCAGGCTCCCTTATCAAGCAGGAGAACAACGAGGAGTCCAAGAGCAACGGCACTTGTTGAGGTCTCTGTCAGGCCTGGACACACGGCCGGCTGTGCCCTCTCCTCCCTCCTCCTCCTCTTTCCTCTTCCCCTCCCTCACACACCCCGAGTCTCAGTCATAGCTGCTGTCCAAACCGGTTCACATACACGTCCAGCCGCTCCTGCAGAAGCCGCACCTGGACCACCACCACAGCAGCCATGGCGCCTTCGGCTGTGCCGGCCGTAGACGAAAACCGGGGATCTCCTGAGCACGCCATGGCGGGGACCGCCGATCAGGACGGCCAGCCGGCCGAGATAGGCACACCTTCCACCGACTCACTCACGTTAGGGGAGCAGCCTTCAACGACTGCTCCTGCTCTCGACACTATGCCATCCCACCGTAGTGCTAGTGCGAACGGGACCACCACCAATGGAACGCCGTCTGTGGCCCCCAACGGCGTCAATGGCATCAACGGCATCAACGGCACCAATGGAACCAGCATCAATGGTTCAGCAACCAATGGGACTGGCACTGCCCACGCCCGCGTCAACGGCAGGGCCCAACAGAATGGCACCGGCACCGACTCCGCTCGGCAGCCAACCAGCAACCTACCTCCCCCCACAGGACCCAAGTTCGACCCGGTCGCCATCGTCGGCATGTCCTGCCGTCTGCCGGGCGGTGTCTCGGACCCGGAGCAGTTCTACCAGCTCTGCTGTTTGGCGCGCAGCGGGTGGAGCGAGATACCCCCCCATCGGTTCAACAGGGCGGGGTACCACCACCCCAACGCGGACAAGCTGGGCTGCTTCAACCCAGTGGGCGGCTGCTTCCTGTCTGAGGGCGAAGACGTCGCGCTCTTCGACGCGCCATTCTTCAAGATCACCGAGCGCGAGGCCATCTCGATGGACCCGCAGCACCGGCTCATCCTGGAGTGCACGTACGAGGCGCTCGAGAACGCGGGCATGCCGATGCACTCGCTCTCCGGCAAGGACGTGGCCGTGTACGCGGGCGGCTCCTTCACGGACTACGAGCTCAACAACCTGCGCGACCTGGACACGCAGCCGATGCACCAGTCGACGGGCAACGCGCCCACCATGCTTGCCAACAGGGTGAGCTACTTCTTCGACTTCCGCGGGCCGAGCCACACGGTCGAGACGGCGTGCTCGTCGTCGCTCACGGCGCTGCACCTGGCCATGGAGGCGCTGCAGCGGCGCGACGCCTCGGTGGCCGTGCTGGCGAGCAGCCATCTCAACCTGGTGCCGGACCACTTCGTAACTATGTCAACGGCAGGCCTGCTCTCGGGCCACGGGCGGTCCTACGCCTTCGACAGCCGGGGCAGCGGCTTCGGTCGCGGCGAGGGGGCTGGAGTGGTGATCCTCAAGCCGCTCGCCGACGCGCTGCGGGACAACGACAACGTCCGCGCCGTGGTCGTCGCGTCGGGCGTGAATCAGGACGGGCGCACAAAGGGCATCACCATGCCGAGCGGCGAGGCGCAGCTGGCACTCATGCGGAAAGTGTATGCGGACGCAGGCATCGACCCGACCGAGTGCGGCTACGTTGAGGCGCACGGCACGGGGACCAAGGTGGGCGACCCCATCGAGATGCGCGCGCTGCACGACATGTTCCACGAGGACCGCTCGCCGCGCCGCCCTCTGTACGTCGGCTCCGTCAAGACGAATGTGGGCCACCTCGAGGGTGCCTCGGGCATCGTGTCAATGATCAAGTCCGCCATGATGCTGGAGCGGGGGTACATCCTGCCCAACTACGACTTCAGGGAGGGCAACAAGGAGATACCGTTCGACGAGTGGGGCGTCAAGGTCCCCACCAAGGTGCTCCCCTTTCCGCGCGGGAAGAAGTACATCAGCATCAACAGCTTCGGCTTCGGCGGCGGGAACGCACATGCCGTGCTCGCTGCTCCGCCCCGGCAAAGGCCCGTCGCCATCAGCGCGACCAACAACAACAACAACTCCGTTCCGGGGACGGGTGAAGGAGCTGCAACTACCACCAGCACCACCACCCAGCAACCCACCACTACCTCACAATGGACGCCAGCCCCCCCAAGCAACGCCGACCCCCGCCGCCTCTATGTCGTCTCAGCCAACAGCAAAGAAGCCCTCGCCGCCCAAATGGCCAACATCACCGTCTACCTCGAGCAGCGGCCCGTCGCCTTCCAGTCCTCCCTGCTCTCCAATCTCGCCTACACTCTCGGCCAGCGCCGCTCCTTCCTGCCCTACAAGTACGCCACCTTCGCCTCCGACGGCGCCGCGCTCTCGACGGCCTTCACGACGGAGGTGCCCAAGAACCCGATCCGCTCCGCGCGCGAGCCAACCGTGGCCTTCGTCTTCACGGGCCAGGGCGCGCAGTGGCACGCCATGGGCCGGGAGCTGGCCTCGACGTACCCGGTCTTCCTGAGGTCGCTGGAGCGCTTCGACACCCACCTGACGAACTGCCTCGGAGCCCCCTTTTCCATGCTCGACGAGCTGCTCGGCCGCGACGCCAAGACCTCCCGCCTGTCGGACGCGGACCTGAGCCAGCCCGGCTGCACGGCGGTGCAGCTTGCGCTCGTGGACCTGCTGCGCTCCTGGGGCGTCGTCCCTCATGCGGTGGTGGGTCACTCGAGCGGCGAGATAGGCGCCGCGTATGCGGCAGGAGCATTGACGCTCGAGGAGTGCGCTGCGGCGGCGTATTTCCGCGGGCAGGCCGTGCTGCAACTGAAGGCGACGTACCCGGGGCTAGACGGCGGGATGTTGGCCGTCGGCGCGGGCGCTGAGGAGGTCTGGCCACTGATCAAGACGCTAAAGGCGGACGATAATGATGGGGGCAAGGTGACCATTGCGTGCCATAACAGCCCTGGAAGCATCACCGCTTCTGGTGACGCTGGCGCCGTATCAGCGCTTCAGGCCCTAGTGGAGGAGAAGGAGCTGTTCAACAGGCGCGTGCGCGTCGACACTGCGTATCACTCGCACCACATGGAGCTGGTGGCGGACTGGTACGGCCAGGCTGTGGGGCCACTTCGTCCCTCTTCTTCGTCATCATCAACGGAGGAGGAGGATGACGACGAAGAGTCGTCTGGAACGGACAAGAAAGAAGAAGAGAAGACTGCTCCAGTTGCGTTCTACTCCTCCCTCCGCGGAAAGCTGTTGGACAGCACCTCCGAGCTGGACACCTCCTACTGGGTGCAAAACCTAACCCAGCCGGTCCTCTTCTCCGAAGCCGTCACAGCCATGTGCAGGCCCCCCTCAGAAGAGACAGAGGCAGCAAAGCGCCACCACGACAACATCGACATCCTCGTCGAGATCGGCCCGCACTCCGCCATGGACGGGCCCCTCAAGCAGATCCTCAAAGCCATCACTTCTTCTCAAAAGAAGCCATCCTACTTCCCCACCCTCCTCCGCAACAAAGACGCCGTCTCCACAACGCTCTCCCTCGCCGCCTCACTCTTCGTCCACGGCGTGCACCTGGACCTCGGCGCCATCAACTTCCCCACTCCGCCGCCCCGCCCCCCCAAGGTCCTCTCTGACGTGCCCAAGTACGCGTGGGACCACTCGACGCGCTACTGGTGGGAGTCGCGCATCAGCAGGGCGCACCTCTTCCGCAAGTTCCCGCGCAACGACGTGCTCGGCGTGCTAGCGGACTACTCGAACGCGATGGAGCCGACCTGGCGGAACATCATCCGCCTGGACGAGCTTCCGTGGGTGCGCGGGCACGCGATGCAGGGGATGGTCGTGTACCCAATGGCGGGGTACCTGAGCATGGCTGTTGAGGCGGCCAAGCAGAAGGCTAACATGTCGTCGTCTTCTTCGTCTGGGCCAGGCAAGACCTCTGCGGACAATGGTGGAGACGCAGGAGGAGTACAGACAGAGAATATGGAGTTCACCCTCCGCGACGTGTCTATCTCCCGCCCACTCGTCATCCAAGAAGGCGCCGACACAGAAACCAACCTCGTGCTCCGCCCGTTCTCGGACGGCCCCCGCGAGTCGTCGTCGGTATGGGACGAGTTCCGCGTGTACTCGTGGACGCGCGAGCGCGAGTGGGTCGAGCACTGTCGGGGCCTCGTCCGGGTCGTCACCTCGACCACTTCCTCCGCCCCCTCAAACCCAGTCCACGACCCACGGCCCGGCCAACTCGCGGACCTCTCAGCGCGAAAAGCCCGCATCGCCGCGTGCTCCGTCAACCCAGTCACCCCAGAAGCGCTGTACGGCGAGCTGGAGGCCGTCTCGGCCGTGTACAGCCGCGAATTCAAGTCGATGGAGAACTGCTTCGCCTCGGAGGCCGGCACCAGCTGCGTCGCCGAGATCGTCGTGCCGGACACGTCCAAGAACATGCCCAAGGCGCACGAGCCGGATGTGGTGATCCACCCCGCCTTCCTGGACCAGTTCACGCACGCGGCGTGGGTGATACTCGGCGCCGGACGGGGGAAGTTGCCCTCGCTGTTCATGCCGAGGTTCGTCAAGGGGCTGACAATCAAGACCACCGGTGGCGGTGGTGCTGAGAAGTGGAAGACGATCGGGAATAGGATGAGGGTCTACGGTGAGGGGAATGCGGACCTGACGAAGCCTGGGGCGATGAAGATCTCCATGTTTGCCACTGGGCTGGAGGGAGAGGCCGACGCTGTGATCAGTTTGGAGGAGCTGACGATTGACCCGATCTTGGAGGGGGCGGGCGGTGCTGGTGGTGCTGGCCACGAGGATGATAAGGGCGCGAGGGAGCTGTGCTATGAGGTCAGGTGGGAGCCGCTGGTGAAGGCGAAGGAGGAGGACGCGGATAAGGAGGGGATGATCGGAGAAGCTGCTGGATCCGATGCCGGCGACAGTGGCGTCGGCATCGAGGACGTGCCTACTCCGCCCTCCACGACCGCCGCCGACGCCGATGCGGATGCTGAAGTTAACGAGGACCCTGTGATCTCGGAGCAGATCGCCATAATCTGCACCCAGAGCCAGCTGGAGCAGGCGAATGCACCAGGTTCCGCCTCCGCCTCGCTCGTCGCATCAATCTCAGCAGAGCTGCTCCGTCGCCACCAAGCATCAGGCGCAAGCACCATCCTGCTACCCCTCGACAACACCACAGCCTCCCACGCAGCAGGCAAGCCGTGCATCGTCCTCGCCGAGCTCGACGGGCCCCTTCTCGCGAGTCTCAACACCGCCAGCTTCGCCCACATCCGCCAGCTGATCCTCTCCGCAAAGTCCATCCTCTGGGTGGTCAAGGGCGCCGAGTCGAGAGACCCGCACCTGGGCATGATCCTCGGTCTGGCCCGCACGGTGCGGTCCGAGACGGGCATGCGCTTCGCCACGTTGGATCTCGACGGCAACAGCAACAACCACGAGACCACTCCAGTAGTCGACCAGCAGCCGGCCGGATCCGACCAAATCGCCCAAGTAGCCAGCCTCGTCTTTGGCAAGAAGTCCAACCCATCATCAGACGAGGACCCCTCGGACCCAGACATGGAATTCCGCACCCTCCCCAACGGCGTCCTCTCCATCCCGCGCGTGCACGCCTCCACCCCGCTAAACACCTTCGTCAAAAACCACACCTCCCCCTCCGTCCCTCCCTTTCCCCAGCCCTTCCACCAGCCCAACCGTCCCCTGACCCTCACAACCGGCACAAAAGGCGCGCTCGACACCCTCCACTTCACCGACCTCTCCCTCTCGGGATCCTCAACTCTAGAGCCAGACGACATCCAAATCTCCATCTCCGTAACCTCCATGAACTTCAAAGACATAATGGTCGCCATGGGCGAGGTCCCCTCCCCCTACCTCGGCGTCGAATGCGCCGGACACGTCTCTGCCCTCGGCTCATCCGTGACGTCCTTCAAGCTAGGCGACCGCGTCTGCGCCTCCACGGAGGGCGCGTACGCGACGCACACGAAGTGCAAGGCCACGTCCGCCATGCGCGTGCCCGACGACATGAGCCTCGAACAGGCGGCGACGATACCCGTCGTGTTCGCGACGGCGTACTACGCGCTCTTCGACGTTGCGCGTCTCGCCCGGGGCGAGTCGGTGCTGATCCACGCGGCGGCGGGCGGCGTCGGGCAGGCGGCTCTTCAGCTCGCGCTGATGGTCGGCGCGGAGGTGTACGCCACGGTGGGGAGCGTCGCGAAGAAGGAGTTCCTCGTCAAGAACTACGGCGTGAAGGACGAACACATCTTCTACAGCCGCGACGCCTCCTCTTTCGCCGGCCCCTTGCTCCGCGCCACTTCCTCTCGGCAAGGCGGCGGTGGTGGAGTAGACGTGGTGCTCAACTCGCTAGCCGGCGACGCCCTCCGCCAAACCTGGGAGTGCCTCGCGCCCTTCGGCCGCTTCGTCGAGATAGGCAAGCGCAGTATCCTGGCGGATTCCAGTCTGGGCATGGGCGTGTTCGAGCGGAATGCGACGTTCGCGAGCGTGGACCTGACGGCCGTCGCGAAGGACAGGCCGGCCGTCATGAGGCGGGTTCTCGACGACGTGTCGCGGCTGATGCACGATTACAAGGTCATCAGGCCCGTGGGGCCGGTGACGGTGTTTGGGATCGAGGAGGTCGAGCTGGCGTTTAGGACGCTGCAGGGGGGGAAGACGCATGGGAAGATTTTGGTGAGGGCTGGGGAGGGGGATGTCGTTAAGGTAAGTGGGGTGGTCTTTCCTTCCTTCTTCACTGTGCTATCTTGTCGCTCCTGCCTACCGATACGCCCGCACCTACTAACTCGCTGGCTACAAAACCTCTCTCTAGGCAACGTACTCACCCAAGATCTTCTCCACCCTCTTCCGCCCCGACGCGACCTACCTCGTCGTCGGCGGCACGGGCGGAATCGGGCGCGACATCGTCAGGTGGATGGTGTCCAATGGGGCGCGGCACGTCGCCATCCTCTCCCGCTCGGACAAGCTCTCTCCCAAAGTGGCAGAGCTCATCCGCGAGTGCAGGGAGATGCACGCGGACGCAGAAGTCACACTCGTCAAATGTGATGTGTCCGACAGCGACGACGTCACGCGGATGGCCGATGAAATTTCTTCATCAGACCGCTTCCCGCCCATCAGAGGCCTTATTCACAGCGCGATGATTTTGGACGTAAGTTTCTCGCACTTCCAGCTATCGCGCTCGACCCTACCTACCTTAACCAACCCCATCCATTTTTTCCGGTTCCCTCGGCTCCGGCCGGTCAGCTGCTTCCTGCTCCTCTCCATCAATCACTCTCTCCAACCCAGCCCCTATTCCCCTTCACCCCGTCATCAGCCGTTAAAACCAAATAATTGTAACCAACCCCACCCGCTAACGGATCAACAAAAAAACAGGACGTCCTCTTCGAAAAAATGACCTTCCCCCAATGGCGCACCGTCACCCTCCCCAAAGTCCTCGGCGCCTGGAACCTGCACACCGCCCTCCTCCCCCTCCCCCCCTTAGACTTCTTCATCGCCCTCTCCTCCGTAGCCGGCACAGTCGGCAACCAAGGCCAAGCCGCCTACGCCTCCGCCAACACGTTCCTGGACTCGCTCGCCTCCTACCGCCGCGGCGCCCTCGGCCTCCACTGTTCGCACTCCCTCGCCCTCGCGGCCGTCAGCGACTCGGGCTACCTCGCCGAGGCCGACGCCTCCCGGCGCGACCAGGTCTTCGAGCAGATCGGCGGCGAGAGCATCTCGTCCGCCGAGATCCTCGCCTTGCTGGCTGCTTGCATCTCTGGTGACTCGTCTACACTAGTAGACGACGGCAGTGGAAGTGGAGAAGGAGTGCAGGTCGTGACAGGCCTGAACCTTGTCTCCCACCTTTCTTCAGGAACACCCTCATCCCTCCCCTTCTGGGCAACCGACGCGCGCTTCTCCCCAATCCTCACCCACGCCCGCGCCATGACCTCCTCCTCCTCCAACACCTCCGCCCAAACGCAATCCATCTCCCCCGGCGCAGCCCTCAAGCGTGCCGCCTCCTACGCCGATGCGCACCGCATCGTCACGGACGCGCTGCTCGACAAGGCCGCCGGCGTCCTGATGCTGCCGCGCGAGGAGCTGGACCCCACCAAGGGCACCGTGTTCTACGGGCTCGACTCGCTGGTCTCCATTGAAATCCGGAACTGGATCACGAGGGAGTTCGGGGCTGCGCTGCAGATTTTGGATCTGCTGAGCAGCGGGAGCTTCGCGAGCCTGGCGGATACGGTGCTGAAGAAGACGGAGATTGTCAAGTTTGGGGGGAGCGAGGTCGTCGCTGCTCCTGCAGCTGTGAGCGCTGTGGAGGTTTCGTAAAGGGGCTGGGGGTTCTTTCAGAGTTTGTGTTGTGATTATGTTTGCTCTCTCTTTCCAATTGTCCGGTTCACGGGTGGCTTTCGGGCGTTGGTGGCTCTGATCTTGCTTGTAACTGTTTGCATTTCCCTCATTGTGTTTCAGATCATCGCGTAAGTATCTTCCTAGTACTAGTATTCTCAAGTTTTATCATCGACTTGTCGTTAGTATCAAGCCGAACAGGTGACTCCTCTTCGACGCCAACCAGCCCGACTCCTAGTACTACTGCTATGATTACATCTATATAAATGCCAGCACTACATCCTAGCATACTTCGTAACTTTGAGTCTCCATCGTTACTTGCTCGTATCACCTCCGAACTAGAGTTTGCGAAAGCCTCATCCTCTGGCTGCTCCATCACATATTTACATCCCAGTTACACCAGGCATGCTTCCGCATTGTCATTTAACATGCCCTCTTCACTCATATATGCCTCACTTCTGCTAGCAGCGTTCATGAACTCATTCTTCCCGGATAAACTCACATGCTACTTCAGCTCGGCCGTATCTCCGGCGCATCTAAGAAGTAATTACTAGGTTATGTATTTTGTGCGTGCTACCAACATCCTCGTATAAATATACAAACATTTTTGCAGCCCTTTTGATGAATAGCCATCACTCTTCGGACCCGGTGATGGTGCGGATTCCCCGAGGCGCCGCGTCTTCTTAGCTTTTCTGTCCGCGCCCATACGACAGGCTTTTCTGTCCGCGCCCATACGACAGATGCGACTTCTGCCAAAGCAGCCGACTGAATGTGACGTCTCCGAAAGGATCCTTTTCCGGGGACACTTGCCACCGTCTCGCCCGCCAAGCTTGATGCAAGTCTGAGGCTCAAGGGTTGGGTATGATTTTGGGAAACGAATGGGACCGACCTTCGGAGTCACTTCCTTAAGCGAGACCCCGAGTGAGCACTGCAGTCACTCCCACTTGGTTTCACAGTCCTACTCGGCCGAAGTCGAGAATGGACACCATATCGTCTCCAGAATCAAAAGCAACAATGAGTGCGTAACACAGCTGCCGTGTCCGCTGCCGTGCTCGCGCGAGTAGACGAGCGCCTGCCGCCAAATGCCGCTTCCGAGTGCTCATATGAGCCAACCTCCGCGATTGGTTGCGAGCGTTTTGCCCCCTATTTAGGATAAAATGGGAGAAGTCCCAGAAAACCCGCGCACACCAACTCCACGTTCTTCTTCCCTGCATGCTCAATCCCATTTTGCTCTAATTCGGGACCTATGTTTTCTTTCCAGAAACGAAACAGGCGATAACAAAGGACTGGGTACCCTGCCAGTACTGTGCAGCTCTGTCAGTGCTCACCACTCATCAATTTACCGCCGATCCAATTGGCCGGCTAGTCGACCTCACCTTTGGGATACCCCCGCCACTCTATCCATCCATATACCTGCCACCAGCACACATTAGCCCATTACGCAACTCCCTTTCCCCACAAACTCGCTAAGGCAAAAGGGAGGAAAAATGAACCTCTGCGAGTCGGTATACCGTGCTCCATTGGCCTTTAGCTCATCGGCTACCACAGTCGGGCCCCAGATTCCCAGAGGCAGGGAGGCAAATTAATTTGCTCAAGAAATATGCTTCGTCACGTTACTACTGGTGCTTCCGGCAGATTCTAGATGACGCCAAGTGTGGGAGCAGCGTTAGAAGCCAGTCGAGACAGCTAACATCACGGAGACGAAGGTGCCCGCCTGACTGCCAACCTTACCTGCCAGCATAGGACCCATATTGGATGGCAATATTTGCCAGGTTTACTTGGACCTGGTATAGCCTTGCCTATCCGGGGTCTACCTGCCTAGGCAGATGGGATGGCAAGAAGAACCTGAATATGATCATATTGAAAAAGAAGGGCCTTGGCCCCCGGGACGACCACACCGAACCTGGTGACCTCCTTCTCACTCTTTTGTCATCTCTTCTTCCGCTCCTCTCCTCCTTTCTCCCAGTCGCGAACGTAAGCGGCTCTCGAGTGTCACGAACAAGGCCAAGCCCTACAATCAACCACACCATCTGTGATACCTCCCAACGCCCTCAAGATGCTGTGGCCAGTGGTGCTGCTCACGTCCCTGCTCCTCGGAGCCGAGGCCAACCCGGTCGAGAAGCGGGCGCCGTACTACAAGAATGCCTTCCGCAACGGCTTCTACAAGCTTGACGTCGTCGACGAGCTCGAGGCCCAGACGATGGGCAAGGTCGAGGCCTACATGACCAAGAAGGGAGCGGCTGCCAACGGTTGCACGCTCGAGAACGCTGCCGTGCGCAGGGAATGGTGCGTCTGCTTCCAGGAGCTGGCTGCTCAATGCTGATCGAACAAGGAAGATAAGGTGGATCATAGTACTATCACGGGGGGTTTTGAGGACGGAAACTGACATGCGACAACTTACTACTCCGCACAGGAGCGATCTGTCCATTCCTGAGCGCGAGGACTACATCAAGTCTGTGCTCTGCCTGATGAAGCTCCCAGCTAAGGCGCCCAAGGCACAATTCCCCGGAGCCCTCAGCCGGTTCGACGACTTCGTGGCCTACCACATGACGCAGGCCGGTCCACTCCATAGTCCGGTATGGTTTTTCTCCCCATCCGCCGAGTTGAGCCCGGTAATGTAACTTAGAACCGTTCAGTTGGGCTAATCAGACACACCTGTCAGACAAATCTGTTCGGAGCCCACAAGTACTTCATCTGGGCGTACGAGAAGGCCCTTCGCGACGAGTGCGGGTACAAGGGATATCAACCGGTATGTCCGACTTCTCAACCCCTAAAAGTCACTAGTAGCCTTATAATGGGGACACAGCGCTAAACCTTTGACTGGGTTGCCCTCTTGCTTAGTACATGAACTACGACCGATATGCCAACGACCCGGTCAACTCGCCCATGTTCAACGGCAACGCGACGAGCATGGGTGGACAGGGAGAGCCGAACAACTACAGAGGAGTGATGCAGGGGTTCAGGGCACCTTACAACCTGATCCCCCCAGGTGGCGGTGGCGGATGTGTCAAGAGCGGGCCCTTCAAGGAGTGAGTCTCTCATGACTACTAGAGAAGAAGAACTCTGCCCATTCTTCATACGTGAACCCAAGTAATGTAGAGACTACTGCTAACGTCGTGCAATCGCCCAACAACAGCATGGTTGTGAGCCTTGGCCCAAAGTCGACCGTCGTCAACGGCATCCCGAGGAACCCACGCGCCGACGGCCTCGGCTCAAACCCGCGATGCCTTCGTCGGGACGTGAACCGGAACTCGGCTCTGGGGGCGACTGCCAACTACTCGTATTCCCTGATCATGGACTACAAGGACATCAACGGCTTCTACGACCGCTATCTGGGGCAGCCGTTCCTTCAGAATGACAACCATCCATGGGGTGTAAGTGGACGAGACGGACCTGATAGTGCGACTACTACGGCCGAATACGCCTTGCTGACCGACATCATTCCCACAGCTCCACAATGCCGGTCACTTTACCATCGGCGGCGATCCTGGCGGAGTGAGCTCACTTTTCCTCCCTTTGTCTCTCTTTCTCTCTCCTCAGCCAATACACCCCCCGTCGAATACTAGCCCACTCCAGCACTCCCGCAGCTCATGCTTACCAAACTCCTTCAACGCCATCAACAGGACTTCTACGCCTCCCCAGGCGACCCAGCCTTCTACTTCCACCACGGCGCCCTCGACCGTCTCTGGTGGATCTGGCAAATGCAGGACCCGGACAACCGCGTCTCGGGCACCAACTCGATCCCGTCGGCGAACAGGATGTCGGTCGTGCCGATGCCGGGTATGCCCGGGATGGGCGGCAGCGGCTCATCATCCAAGGGTGGTTCCGCGGACATCGTGGTCGACCTGCAGTGGCTCGCCCCGCCCGCGAAGCTGGGGGAGCTGAACGACGCGCTGGGTGGGAACAAGGGGGCTTTCTGCTATTACTATGTGTAATTAACAGAGATGACAGGTCAGGTCAGGTCAGGTTAGGTCAGAGTATTAGGCGGCTTGCTGCCTGCTTGTGCTCTATTGCTGCAGTTCACTTTCTCACTCTTAGCCACCCCCTTTTTCGATTTTGCGTGGAAATTTGTATCGCATATCTCGCACGACCGCCCCCTAGTAGTGCTTAGGTACTGGTCTAACCCTAGTACTCAGTATATACACCGACATCCTAGCTGTCTGCTGGCCAACTTAACACCCCGCCGCAACGGCATCAGGTTGATCTCTTTCATGTCCATAAAGCAGATCAGCGCACGCGCAGACAAACATTGGCCGAGTGCCGGGCTCAACCTATGCGGAGACTGGAAAGCGGAGCGCACTACAGGTGTGCCTTAGGCTCGCAAGGGCTAAGGGTTTGAAATGCTAGCTGCCGAGTTTAGGTAGCCGCTAGCACGTCCTATACCCCTCTGGAGGTCGGGCCTGGACAGCCCTCGGACGTTAAATAAACCATTAACCATTAACCATCCATATACACCGACATCAATGAAGTGACTTCATCAAATTGTACGGGGGGTGTATCAATGTGAACTTTACTGATCAGTTTCGTCATAATAATAGGAGGATGAGAGCTAATAGCCCCACTCACTTTGAGGAGTTGATCAACGACACCTTCTACCAAAATTGATGATGGCACTAATGACACCAATGAATTGAGACAGAAAATCAGCAAGCTCCTCATATCATACTATTAGTAGGTAGGCATGCATGCAAAAGCATCGCAAACAACGTCAGAGCAAGGACCGTCACACCACGAAGCCGTGGCAGCCAGGTGCTGGATAACAAAGGAGCCACTCACGCAGACCACATACAAGCCCTGACCGAAACGGACCATTTCTGCTTTCGGACGGTAGGTTACCGCCCTCAGTCACCGAACACACGTACCGAGAGTCCGGGGTAGGAAGTACGACATGTACGGAATAGACCGTAATAGCAATTCGCTCATTGCGCCGGCAGATGTGCAACAGCCGTTTTTACCCGTGCCTTTCTCCAGATTTTTCGCCTTTCCCTACTACTGCACAGGTCTAGACCACACATAGCACTCACTCCACCTGCCAAGTGAGTGCAGTGCCCTGTTGTGTTTGTGGTTTTTTTTTTTTTTTTTTTTTTCTCGAAGCGAGGGAGCGAGCAAGCGAGCTGCAACGAATACGCGAGCGAAACATTCTTCTAATTAGGTATTCATCATCGCGAATAGAGGTGGTGGAGGCGGGGATGGGTCAGACCAGACTTCGGACACTAAGACTACGGCCAACATAAGCATCATCAGCCATCATCACCAACCTCACTATTTTTTGCCCATCCCCTGAATCATAACGGCAGGGATATCCCGGATGAAGCCACGTCCACGTCCGTCGGGTTGTTCCGCTGAAATCCCAAAATTCTGTTCCATCAAGACTCAACTGGGAAAATGGTAGCAGCTCGGAAAAGGCGCCCCCAGGTCTGAAAGCGAGTGACCTCTCAGTAGAACTAACTACCTACCTAGGCACCCTGCGGTCACTTAGCGGTTGGCTATCGGGACCCGAAATAAGCAAAACAAAAACAAACCTTTTGATTATTGTTCTTTCTCGTTCTTCTAAGTTGCTAGTACCTTTGTTTTTTTTTTAAAAAAAAATCCCCATACTAAACGTAAGACCAGCAGTGCCTAATCAGGAGCCTCGCTCGTCGCGCGTCGTCGTCACTATTGCTTTTAAATACTGCATGTTATTTATATTATCTTTCCTCTTCCTTCCTCCGTCCTCCTCCTTCCTCCTCCGTCGTCTTCCAAGTCATCTGTCAGCTTAGGGGCGCGCGCCTGGCCAGGGGCTACCGGTTCCTAGTACCGAGGGATCGGGGCACCACCAGCGCACGCTTGTCCGAGAATAGGAAAGAGAAAAAAAAAGGTGCGAAGGTGTAGCCGGAACAATATGGTCTCCTTCCTGCTTGATTTATAATATGGTAGATCTAGACACATAGCGGGGGGCAGTGACAGTACTAGGAGCAAACACGAGCCGCTGTCCTCGTCGTCGTTGTCGTCGTTGTTACTGCCAGTCGCTCGCCCGTCCTCGCTGCTGCTACTAGTAGTACCCCACAGTCGTAATCGACCACACAGTCTGCGTCGACTTCACAATCGTGATCGTCGCCGGCGCAATCTCTGTCTCCCACACCGTCACCACCTTGACCGGCTCAGTCGTGGTCTCCCACTTCGTTCTGGAATTCGTTTCCGTCTTCGTCTTCGTCTTCACCGTCCCCGTCGAATCCTCCTCCTCCTCCTCCTCCTCCTGGGCGGAGGTGGTGGTAGCAGTGGCGTCATTGCTACTAGCTGTCGCTGCGTCTGTTTCCGTGGAGGCGGTAAGAAGGGGGCTAAGCCAGACGAAAGGATCAGGGGTGGTAGTTGTGACCTGGTGATGACCGTCGTAGTCGAAGTTGTGGACTGAGAAGGGTAGTTCGTCATCGTCCCAGGGTGAGATGCGGAGAGGCCAGTCCGTCGTGGTCGGCGCGGTGGCGTTGTCGTCCCCCCAGCCGGACTGCGTGAACGTAACCTGGTCCACCCACAGGTATCCAGGCTGCAGCGCCTTCCGAGGCTCCTGATCAACGCCGTCAGGGGCGACATACGCGTTCTCGAACTCGAGCCTCACGTCCACGGCTTCCGTGTCTGACGCGGCCGTCCAGGTCCCCTGGAAGCCCACCCACCCTTCGTCCGGGTTCAGGATCCGGCTGCGCCACACCGCCTTCCCGGTCACGCTTGCCTGGACTACGACGGGGTACGAAGAGCCCACGCCGCCGACGCTCGGGATGGACCGCAGCTGCACCGAGAAGATGTAGGACGCGCCGGGGCAGATGGGCACGACCTGCCACATGGCGGGGCTGTAAGTCCCGGGACCCGCCTCGCGCGCGACGGAGACCCCGACGACGTGCGAGCCGTCGAACGCCTCGTATGCGTCCGTGGCGCGGCCCTGGGCGAGAGAGGAGGCAGAGTGATCGTGCCGCGGCTTGGCGCGGAAGGTCCAGCTGTCGTCGTCGAATTCCTCGAAGGACGGGTTGCGGAGCACCTGCCGCCGCTCGGGCGGCTTGGTGCGGAAGGTCCAGCTGTGGTCGTTGGCGTCCTCGAAGGACGGGTTGCTGAGCATCTGCCGCCTCGTGAGGCAGTTTGGGTGGTGGCCGAACGACGGGTGGGCTGGGATCGTCGTCACCATCGTCGCCGCCGTCGTCGCCGCATCCGAAGCTTCCAGGGAGGCGGTTATGTTGCTGATGGGGGTCACGACGGGGCCGAGGCCGGCAAAGCCGTCGGTCGGCCAGCCGTCGATGTTGGCTCCACTCCCATCGGTGTCACCCTCGGTATGCACTGGGATGTGTCCGTCCCACTCCCTCGTGGTCGTGCCGGGGTCCTCGGTGGGCCGAGGTCCGAGAGAGTAGGTGGCGGTTGTTAAGATGCCGCGGCCGGTTTCTGGGGCTGAAGGGGACGGGGTGGAATGGGTGATGATCTCAGGGTTCGCGATTGGCGGCGGCAGCTCCTCCTGGGGCTGCTCCGTCTGGTCTGCCTCGTCGGCCGAGCTTGACCTTGAGTTTGGGCTTGAGCTGGAACTAGGCTCGGAGCTGGAGTCGGAGCTGGGACTGGAAGACGACGACTGCTCTTGCTCGTGCTCTGATGAATCTGATGAAGCCTGCCGAACTGCTATGGTGGTGAGGAACCTGGTGTAGGGCCGAGACGGCGTGACGCCACCGGGGAGGGCGGCGCCGAAGGTCAATGTCTGGTAGTACTTCTTCGTCTTGGACGTCGTCTCGGACGTCGTCTTGGACTTCGTCTGGATGGGAAAGGCACCGGCGGCGGTGAGGCCTGTAGGCTCCTCCGGCACACCACCACCACCCTGGAGCCTATCAATCCAGCCGGGAGGGTATCTGCCGTAGTTCACGACCCGGGCCTGTGCCCAAAGAGCCCAAAGGCTGGCCACAAAGACTGTCGCGACTCTCATGGCGGCGATAGGAAGCAACTCGTCGGCCAGAGAGGCATGGAATCTTTTTGGTTGATCTGATCTGATCTGATCTAGGATATACAAGCTTACAACGCTACGTTGCTCAAGAGACGAAGAAGACGAAGAAAAGGAGAGGGGTGATCGAAGTGGCTAGTTCTCTTGTTTTTATGTGGCCATTTCGTCCATGTTGATTCATGGTGACGCCGACATCTCTGTCGGCGCATTTCCGCGAAGCTTTGGAACCACCCGGCCACCATGACAGCATGGTGTCATGGACATACAGAGGTTTGGAATGGGTCATCTGCAGGTCTGGGAGAACATGGACTTTTCCCACTGCTGATATTTATTTATCGGCCGCATTTAGACGGGCTGAGTGCAAGGGGCAAACTGGTTGCTCGCTTTGGGATCGAGTCTGTGATGATGCTTGTTGTGTTTAACTTTCAGTGGCTAGATACGGAAATATAGCGTGGGGCATCGATAGTTGAGGCAATCCAAAGACTGACATCCTAGATACCACCTAATCTGGGGTGATACAATGTACAGCTTGCCTGCGGGGCTGCTTCGCTGAGGGCATGCGGTGTAAGCAAACTCGACCTCATCATTTGAGAGATTCGAGGCCAATCCTTGAATGTATTGCAGGTATTTCCCAGTGTTGGAAGGCCCAGGTAGAAAGCGTTTGCACGCGTGCGATATGAAGTGTTGCCAAAGCAGGTTCAATTCTTCATATGTTCTAATCTAGGTTCTATAGAAAAGGCAGAGGGAGAGTCCCTCTCCTTAAGTACAGGGAGAGGTGGAAGGTCGATGACGTTGACTGAGGCAATCGTTGACGTAGTCGTTGACGTTGTGACTAGGCCAGAGCCTCATGGTCACTCGAGGCTTTGCGGTCAACAACTCTGATGATTGGTGATCACCAGTCAACACAATCAACACCCAGAGAGTTTAACAGGCGCCTTTCCAGAGATTTCTGTTGATGATGCTCTTGGGGACTCGGGTTGTGCCCAGTCATCACCAGCTCTGTTCGTGTATACCACCAAACAACGAACAGGACAATCTTCTCATGGCTTCTAATCACCACCAGGTCTTCCAGCACCTGGCCATAGCCAGAACGCCTCCCGCACTTAAAAACGACTCCTCCATAGCGGCGGCGAAGGCGAAGCGGCGAAGACAGTCCGAGACTTAGATCGGATTAACTGCTTCCGGAGGACACAATAATTGCTCGGCGGCCAAGAAAGAGTGACGGCGTGGCGGTGCCGCAGACCGAGACAGACGACCTAGGTACCAACTGGCTTTCGGCTTGTTTGTTTCTCAGGCCGGGTTTAGGGTTGTTTCGGCCTTTGCTGACATCTCTAATCCTCCATCCTTCCCCCCCTAGAGAATGGTGGGCTGGGCTAGCCGGCACCAGTCGAGCCAGAGGCCAGGCCTGGCTTTCCAGCTGAGACGACGCCAAAAGTGGGTGACGGCCTACGATCTGGCCTGATGGCCGTCGATGTGTGGCCTGTTGAATCAACATAGTGATTAGGAGGATAAACAAGTCGTCGCATCTTCTTCATAGATCGGCTTAATTATACTTTTCCACGTGGTAGACGAGATGAAGGATTTGGAAAGTAGAGGACGGATTGCGCACAACGAGCTACGCCTCCCTGCTCGATGACGCTCGACTGGGACGACAGCTTTGGCATGGTATAAGAGGCGATTGCTTGCATACACCTGATTCTGCTTTCGTATTGAGCGATCCAGAAGGACCGACGTGAAGCAGTTTCGATTTCGGGGTCTATGGGAAAGCTCGAACAACGACGTCGAGAACCCAATGTGTTGATCTGATGTCGCGATTGATGTTTGGGAGAGCGTTGCCGAGTGCAGAGGAATTACAGCACGTGTTGCGCCAAGACCTCGCCTTCCCCCCTGTAACGGCCGCCATTAGGTGAGGTCACAGCCCTATATGTTGCAGCGTATGACTCGAGCCTGGAGCGGCACCGAAAGTGCCTAACAAATGTTACCTAACATGGGGCTATTGAGCAACCATGACTCTTCAGATCACAGTTGAGCACATGAGTTCCCTATACTGTCGAGGCTCTTTTCCAAACCAGGGTCTACAAGTGTCTCTCGCCGCAATCGGATTTGCTTCTTGGACGCATGGCCGGTGTGATTTACCGGCCTCAGTGGCTGAAGCTCACAATGGGGGAAGCGGGCGGGGCAGCAATTGTCGGGACCGACAGGTACCCACACTGTTGATAACGGTACCTAGAGAGGTCAGGAATCAAAGATGCACTGCTTCATCAACATCCCAAGAGTGCTCTCTCTCTCTTCCTCCCTCCCTCCCATATCACAACTTGGAAGGGTGCGCACTTATGAAGACCTCTTAAACCCTAGAGCCGTAGTGCTGGTG
Organism: Ophioceras dolichostomum; assembly: GCA_003049485.1. Taxonomy (NCBI): domain Eukaryota; kingdom Fungi; phylum Ascomycota; class Sordariomycetes; order Magnaporthales; family Ophioceraceae; genus Ophioceras; species Ophioceras dolichostomum. The sequence continues at coordinate 41,159 of PYST01000020.1, forward strand.
ATGGCACGCAGACCTCCATCGCGGTCGGCGCAAGATCTGCTTGTAAAATGACATCGGTTAGGCGCTGACTGTTTTGGAAGGGAATCACCGCACAATCCTGTTAAGTCAGGCGGCGGCACTTGAGAAAGAGCCGAAGGGCCTGCGGGTCATGCGGCGCTGCTACAAAACCCCTATCGACAGAGCCTGCAGACAGGCGCATACCGCCGTTATCCAGTTGATTGAATCTATTTGGCGGTCACGGCCATGGACTCACCCTGGCACAGGCATCAAGCGGGTCTACCCCAGAGAAGCCATGGGGGAAATTCCAAGGGCACGGGGGGCACGGCACCGCCCCCAACGGCTACAGATTCCAGCCACATCTAGTCTGTATATTCGCGATGAGTCTGTAGACTCACGGGCCTGGAACAGAGGGCCGCGGCTGTAGAGACATGGAACAGCTACAACGCCTCCCAAGTTTGGCGATGTCGGATACTATGGCTGCTGCAAGGCCAGCATCCTCGACCGCCTCGCTCGGCAGTCGTCGGCATGCTGCTCTGGAACCGAAGCTGGGGATGACTTCGTCCGACTACAAAAGTACCACGTCCCCATCCCAAACCCGACCTTCTGGATCCCTTCGATCAGATGCCCCGTTGATACCCAGTCCCTCGGTCCCTTGGTCCCCCCTGCATCCTCACTCAAACTCGTTATATACTCCACCTCACAACATCACAGAAGATACCCATCTTATCTATATATCCAGCAAAGATGCGTTTCCGAACTCTCCTAGCCATCCTCCTCTCGCTCCTCGCATTCTCAACCGTCGTCAGCGCACATCGGGGTGGCTCTCGCCATGGCTATGGCTCTGGCTCTCGCCATGGCTCTGGATCTGACTCTGACTCTGACTCTGAGTCCGGCTCCGGCTCAGGCTCCGGTTCTGGGTCAGGTTCCGGCTCCGGCTCTGGCTCTGGGTCAGGTTCCGGCTCAGGTTCCGGCTCAGGTTCCGGCTCAGGTTCCGGCTCAGGTTCTGGCTCAGGTTCTGGCTCTGGCTCTGGCTCGGGTTCTGGCTCTGGCTCTGGGTCCGGCTCAGGCTCAGGTTCAGGTTCAGGTTCAGGATCTGGCTCTGGCTCGGGATCTGGTTCCGGCTCTGGATCTGGCTCCGGCTCCGGGTCAGGCTCTGGTTCCGGCTCTGGATCTGGGTCAGGTTCCGGCTCCGGCTCGGGGTCCGGCTCAGGGTCTGGCTCAGGCTCAGGCTCGGGTTCTGGCTCTGGCTCAGGATCTGGTTCCGGTTCTGGCTCAGGGTCAGGGTCAGGCAGCGGCTCCGGATCCAAAAACGGCACCACCTCTGGCTCCGGCTCCGGCTCCGGCGCTGGCGGAGGGGACCAGCAGAGCGCACTAGCAGCACACAACGACCCCCGCAAGGCCAAAGGCCTGGACGCCCTCAACTGGGACTCCGGCCTGGCGGCGGATGCGGCCTCGTACGCCCAGAAGCTGGCGCAGATGGGCAAGCTGGAGCACGGCTCCTCGGGCGAGAACCTGGCGCAGGTCAACGACGAGGGCTCGGCGCTTACGGACTCGGTTAAGATGTGGATGGACGAGGAGAAGGATTACCACGGCGAGAAGATTGGGGAGGGAGATTTTGCGAAATATGGCCACTACAGTAAGTTTTCTGTGGGCCCTTTACCCCTATCTTACCCTTCACTCTCCGCGTCGACCATCATCACCAATCACGCCGCCAGCACGGCGCCGTCTGCCCATTCCCGCCATACATAACCTTCCCCCAAACACGTCCTTGTCCTTGTACTCGTTACTAACCAATATCCCGTTTGCAAAATCTGCAGCCCAGTGCATGTGGCCGGACACCAAGAACATCGGCATGGGCTCCGCGACGGCCTCTGACGGCAAGGTCTATGTCGTGGCCCGCTACGAGCCTGCTGGAAACATGTGAGTCCCTCCCCCTCTTTGCCCAACCGAAAACATTTTCTTCCGCCTTGAGGAAAGATCCCCTCTTTTTAACCTGATTGGTTTTAATTCTCTGCAGGCAAGGCGAGGCTTTACCATTCTAGATGGCAAGCGGTCAGATGTCCCGGCCGGTTTCAGGGCATCGATCATCTGAGGAGCAGGGGTCTCCCTGGCCCCTCATGACTTACACGCGGCTTTCGGCGTTGGATCACGGTAGGCATCTTTCTCGAGTTGGACATCTTGCTAGCGGAATGCGCTTTTATCTTCTTTATCGAATTTTTAATATTTATCATGTTTGTTTTTCTCCTCCTCCATAATTAGCCTTTTTGTTCCCTTTTGATGATATCACGCTTGCGGAATGGCAAGTTTCCTTCTGTTGATCGTGCATCAAGCCACTTCCTTCCTCAATCCACTGTCCGTGTAAGTCTAAGTGTCTTGCTGCGTGGTCTCAAAACCACCGACCGCTTCCACCAAACCGTGGAAAAATATCGCGCCGTAGTGTTACCCAATATGCACAATCCAACTCAGCTCATCCCACGTCCGTTCGGAAACCAGCGAGCAACGCTAGTTCGGTTGGCCGGAATCGCTTTTTGTTTCAAGGGACATTTGTTCCGCCACGGAATAACGTTATGGGCAGGGGAGCAGGCGCACTACGAGACGACGAGGCGGGCGATGTCATTTCCCAGTCCGCCCATGGAAGAACATAGGTGATCCCACAAGGCCCGCCCCCTGCCCTGGCCTGGGCTCCACCACTGTTTTCAACTTCGGGAAGGCAGTTCATCACACCATTTCCACCAAAACGGGAAACTACAACGATCAAAAACACCTTCCAGTAGAGAATACAAATAGTCCAAGCATCGCGCATTTAGAAACGAAACGATGGGGAAGTTTTGTACATACACTCTTAGGCCGGTGGCAGGCAGGAATCCTTCACCGTCGACAGTAGCAGCACATCTCAGTCTCTATTTCGTCAACCTTCTCTTCCCTCCTACAGCGGCGACGTGACAACATGCACTTCCTCTCCGCCTTCATCCTGTTACCCCTCGGCACTGCGCTGGCCGCAAACTGCAAAGCCCGCTCCGTGAGCACCATCGCGTCGTACTACGGCGGCAACCTTGCCGGAGGCAACTGCATGTTCAGCTCTTACACGCTTCCCTCCGGCGTTTACGGCACGGCGCTCTCGGGGCAGAACTGGAACTCTTCCGGCGTGTGCGGCACGTGCGTGGACGTGACGGGTCCATTGGGCAATATCAAAGCTATGGTGAGCACCTCCTCCGGGATCGCGCCCGACGATGATGTGGTGTGTTTTATGGGAGTTTATGAGATAGGGATGGGGCGATAATGGATTAGATTGACCGCCGGGCCGCTGACCATGAGGCCGACCCGCCTCCACGCCCGCCGGCCATGTTCGATAGGTTGTCGATAAATGCCCGGGGTGCGAGACCAACCAGCTTGACCTCTTCCCAGACGCCTTCGCGGCGATCGGGAACCCGAATGACGGCATCATCAATATCTCGTGGAACTTGGTGCCGTGCGGCATTACGGGGCCCTTGAAGATCCGCAACAAGGAGGGGACCTCGAAGTACTGGTGAGTGTTTTCTTCCTCCGTACGATTTCCTTTCTCGCTCCCCTCAATCGTCCTTAGATCGATCCTTGAGTATGACCACGGCCGCAACTCCGGCAGTTATATACCAACAGGCAGACAGACATACCGACTGGGAGATAGAAGGTACAGGGAAATAGCTGGCTGATGATACCTCCTCCAAATCATATAGGTTCTCGATGCAAGTCTTCAACAGCAACCGCCAAGTAACCGCGCTGCAGGTCAGCGCGGACGGCGGCTCGACGTGGCAGCCCACTGTACGCCGCGACTACAACTTCTTCGAGAAGTCCGACGGCAGCGGATTCGGCGTCGACACGACGACCGTCAGGGTGACGTGCTCGAACGGAGCGCAGATCACGGTGTCGAACGTCGGGACCAGCGCGGGCGCTACTTACGCTGCCACAAGCAACTGCTGAAAACGGGGGAGATGTTTGGCTTCGTTGGTGGCTTCTGAGGTGGATTGTTCGCTTCTTGTCGGTCATTTGCGTCAGATTGCTACCTATGCTGGTCGTATTCACTTCTTCTTCTCTTCTGCATCGGGTATTATTGTATTTTGTTTGTTTTTTGTGTATAGTATCAGGTAGAATCGAAGTTCTAAAGCCGAGTTTTGAGAATGACCTCGTCAACAACAACCGACTCTGTCACGAATGTGGGCAAGCGTGGAACTGACCGGTGGTATATACCGATCGTCAATGTAGAAGCGTAAACAGTCGCGATTGGGTATCTAGCGCTGATAGCATTCCGACATTTACAAAAGCTGCTGCTAGTAGGCAACAGCGCAGCTTGACACAGCCTTGCCGAGAGGTGCCCCTCCACATTAACCCTCTCCCCGAACACCTCACCTTAACTCCAGCTACTTCCCATCAACGTTTTGTTCCTTTCCACATACCAAAGTAACCCGCCCAAAACGACCAAAAGAAAGAAGCGCGGAAAAGAAAGACAGAAAGTAGCAAAGAAAGGAAAAGAAAGACACCCTCACCCTATCACTTTTTTTGTCTCGTTTTCTTCTCGCCTTTCGAGCTGTTCATCATAATGGCAACGCAACCAAACCCCACCTCCGGCTTCCCCGCACCAGACAACAGCCTTACCACAAGCACTGACGAAATTCCCGTGCCCGCATCGTCGCGATGCACCATCATCAAAGCGCCCTCACGCCCACCACCACCACCACCATCCGAGAAACAGCCAACGATCTTCCTCGCCGGCAACACCTCCGGCAGCACCTCCGCCTGGCGCGCCGACCTGATAGCCCTCCTCTCCCACAAGCCCTACACGTTCCTCGACCCGTCCCGGCCGGACTGGGACTCAAGCTGGCGCGAGGCCCTCGACTTCGCCCCTTACCGCGAGCAGGTCGAGTGGGAGCTCGAGATGGCGCAGGGGGCCGACGTCGTTGTCGTGCACTTCGGGCCGGACGTGCTCGCGCCCGTGAGCCTGCTCGAGTTGGGGCTGTGTATTGGCGGTCGGAGCACGGGAAGGGGAGGTGGGAATAGTAGTAGTGGTGGTCGTGGTCGTCGTCAAAGATGCCGTGCGGCGGCAGTGGCGTGTGCGAAGGGGTATCCGAAGAGGGGGAACGTGTTGTTAACGTGTGAGAAGTACGGCGTAGATGTTTGCGAGAGCGTCGAGGAGCTTGCGGAGATGGTGGTGAGGTGTGTGGATGAGGTGAAGAGGAGGGATGTTTTGTGATGCCAACATGGCGGCGACGAGCGGAGTCCCTTTTTTTTTCTTTTTTTTTTGTTGTTGTTTTAAGCCGTCTGCGTTCTCAGCCATTCGACCGGCCTCAATGCCGCCTAGTCAGAAACTCACGACGCCTTTCCAATCTACTTTCCCAGATTGAAGTCCGGACGTCATACTCGGCATCGCCAAAAAAGGGAGCAGATGGTCCCGTCGACGGAGCATACTTGCGGCCACGGTGGCGCGGGTGTGGTGCCTGTCTTTGTATAGCCTTCGACAGCTGGCTCTGACTGCCCCCAACCAGCTCAGCTCTCCAGAGGCAGAAGAACTTGGGTAGCGGGCGGTCCCAAGGGTATTGATTTTCGAGAAAATCGAAAAGCTGTTCAGCCAGCTCCCGCTAATCTTAGAGGTCCAGACCGTGCAGGTCACGACGAGAGGCTCTTCAACCGACGGTGCTGGCCCGATCGTATTCGAGCAGTACGATGGCTAAAGCCCAGTGAGAGATTTCGGTGAGAACACGCCAGTTATGTTTTGGCCGTGTAATCGTCACTGCCGAGTTCTCAACTTTGGTGCAGCCGCCCTCGCCACCCTTGATGCCACCTTGCTCATCCTCACCCCCATCCTCGTCGCCCTCGTCCTTGTAGTTGGCTGCTAGTGGGCATTTGCACAGAGGCGGCTGCACGGGTTCGCTCCAGAATCGTCCCGGATACCACTCATTCTCTAACGCGATGGATTCGAGATTGGGAAACAGCGTTAGAAACCTGCCATGGCCTCGAGATCCTCCGAGTCAGTGACAGCTTGGTTTGGGATTGCCAGGTTCCGGATGCTTTCGAAGGGGGTTGGAGGCGCCCACAGCGGCGCAGAGCACCCGTCATCGGCCTCCGACGCCCGGAAAGCGCGTCCGGAAGTGACCTGAATCGACACAAAATCGCGACTGGCGTTGTAGCGTACGAGCGCCGGCAGGCCTTTGGGGAGTATTATCTTGATGAGATCGGGCTCCAAGGGTGTGAGAAGGGCTCTCGATTCCGCGCAAGTGGCCAGAAGCGCCCGGTTTTGCGCCGTAGCAAGAGCTAGGGCAAGTGGTTCTCGTTGTGTGGGGTTGCACCTACATTGTCCGTATTTATTCGGCAAACGAGGTCGGAATCTGACACCATCTTTTACATGACATAGCTCGATGGAGAAGTATTTAGGCTCCAAGTTGAAGTTGAGTCGCCATATCTCAGTGCGGATCTCGGGTGGCAGTGACCGGAGCAGATGGAAGGACTCCTGCAGAGGGGCACCAGGTCGAACAGAGGCCGGGAGATGGGCCACGGCACTGATACCGGTCGCTGGAGTGGGCATTTCCATCTTGGTGGTCCCAGAGGCCCCGTCCGGGCCGGTGTGGGATAGGCTTAGGGGACCTACACCGACCTCGTTGCCATGAAACTGATTCAGTAAAGATTTCTTTGGGAGATCAGAGGTTCCTGCTTGATTATAGCTAAGAAGGAAAAATGCAAGAGAGGGAGAAGACACGGAGGGAGGAGAATGGGAGAGGGAAGGGAACTAACAAACACACACACCAAAATTACCCAACCCAAAAACACTGGACTCCAACAATTGCCGGTCCGTTGTCGGGCCGTCAAGCCACCAGACAGCAGCCAAAGCACCTGACAAAACATCGACCCCACCTTTCGCCCAGACAAGCCAACCAGGAACTCCCAAGGTCTCAAGGCTTCTTTCTCCCAACACATATAGGTGTACAGGGATGATACTAATTCAGAACAAACAGTACCTTGGTACTTAATCGAATCGCTGCTCCTTATATGCTGCGCCTGCGCGCCCTTCTCTACTGCACCCGTAATCGGCCCCCAGCAGCGACATGGACGACCAGTTTAACGGAAGAACCGACGATGATCTTTTTCTGGACGACTTCGAGCCCATCGCGGACCCAGTCGCAACCCCTACGGCGCCGGCCATCCCTCCCGCAGAGCCGCAGCAGCCTCAACAGACGCCATCGGGACGCGTAAGTCAAGGAGGAAAGGGGGCTCGAGGAGGAGGTAAAGGGAAACCTGCCTCCAAATCCTCGACTCCCTCCCAAGCCCCAAATTCCGCCCAACCCCGCGGCCAGCTCGCCCTGTCCCGTCATGCTCCCGCTCCCTCGCGGCCCCCACGCCAGGGGCGGCCAGGACCAAGTGGCGACAACCGTAGAGATGCCGCTCCGGGCACGAAGAGCACTGCCGATAGTGGCGACGCCGCCGCCGCCTCTGGAGCCAGCGGGGGTGCTGCGGATCCTCCTCCCGTGAACCCACCGTCCTCCGACGACACCAAGTCCACGACCCCCACCACTGCCGCCGCGGCCACGGGCGGTGCCGGTGCCACGCCAGCGATAGCAACAGCCGGCGCCGCCCCTACCACCGCCACAACCACCGCCCCAGCAAAGACCGCCTCCGCGTCAGTCTCGTCCGAAGCGCGCCTCAAGTCCGGCGCCAACCCTCGCACGAAGCCGACAGAGGAAGAGCTGACGGCCAAGATGGCTGCGATGGCGATAGCGGCCGAGGAGAAAATGCGCAAGCACGCGCAGGCGCAGCGCGACGAGCGCGACCACGACGAAGCCGTGGCTCGCAGCGCCGCCGAGGCCGCGCGCCGCCGGGCGGCCGAGCAGGAGAGGCGCAAGCGCGAGAGCGAGGACCGCCGGCGCCTGGACGACGAGCGCGCCCGCAACCGCGAGCGCAAGCTCGCGGCCATGAACCACAAGGAGGGCAGGTGGGAGCAGGAGGACCCGCAGCAGGACAACCGGGCTTCGGCCCGCTTCTCTGGCGCGCACGGCGGCGTGCGCGGCGCCAGACGGGGCGGGCTGGAGGGCAGCCGGTTCGCTACCACCAACACCACCACCATCGGCGGCGGCAGCGCTGACGGAGCGGCGGCGGCAGCGGAGGAGAACGACGCTGAACAGCGTGGTCAGTTCGGCGGTAGGGGTAGGGGAGGAGGTCGTGGCCGGGGTGGTGGTGGTGGTCGTGGAGGTGCCGGCGGCGAACGCGGCGGGCGTGGTGGCGGAGGCGGAGGCGGGCCCCGTAATAACGGGCGGCAGCCAGAGCTGGCGATCGACAGCACGGCTGAGTTCCCGCCGCTGTCGGCCAAGTCGCCATCAACCTCAACCACCACCAACCCGCCGAATCCCAGCCCGGTCGACACGACTAAGAAGAGCGACACGCCTACCAAGATGTTCTCGCCGATGCTTTCGCCGAGTGCTCGCTGGGACGACGAGGTCGAGGCAGAGTCGGAGAGGGCCCAAGCTGCTGCGGAGGCCGCGAAGGATTCGTAGCCTTGATTTCTCTAGGGGGGCGTCTCTCCGGCGGCTACCTCATCGCCTCAGGTACCCTTCCTATCTCAGCACATTTGTTTGGACGGACACTTTCTACTATCCACATCCCTACGCAGTTGGCGGTGGCCTTGGACACTCGCACCACGTTATTAAAAGCGTTTTGATTATATCGGCTTTAAAACACAAAAGCAATTTGACTATGAATAGATCCCCAAAAGCGAGGAGTATGTATGTATGTTATACGCCAGCTCCAAGCCGAGCTTTTTGCACTACCCAAGCGAAGAAATGGTATCAAAGCCACCATCGTTTCCAGAACGCCTTTCCCCCGTCTGTACGTAATCATTCTCCCCAACGCCAGTTCAGCGGGCAAAAAAAAGCTATGCGCATGCACCTAGACGACTCTTTCCGGTGACGAGCCGCGGAGGCAAGAGACAGATATTCACCCATCGTGCAACTACCACCTCCTGAACCCGCGCCCACCGGCCCGACCACCTCCTCCGCCGCCACCACTCCTCGGACCCCTCCCTCCCCTCCACCCACCATCTCCATACCCGCCAGGCCCCGACGGCGGACCATCATCATCCCCTCCGCCACCACGACCATGACCATGATGATCCAGCCCGCCACCACCACCGCCACCACCACCCATCCTCCCGCCTCCACCTCCACCACCACCACCACCATGCCCCCTCATCCGCATCTCTCTCGGGAACGCATCGTACGTCTTGCGCATCTGCGCGTACCCCAAATGCATCTTCCCGTAGAAGTGGTCCGCCAGCCTGCGGTCGTTGTCCAGACGCGACAGGTACGCGCCGCAGACGTCGCACACCTGCAGCTTCTGGTGGCCCGAGGGGCCGGACGTGTCCGACAGCGCCTTAAGCTCCTTCTCGCGCTCGGCCTTTGCCGTCTGGTTGGAGCGCACGCGCACGTACTCATCCAGCGCGGCCGCGACCTGGCCCGACTCGCCCAGGATCTCTACCTCGAGCATGCCGTATGTGATGGATGATTGGAGGTCGGAGATTGATTTGAGCTATATAGTGCGGGAGGAGGCAGGGCCCGAAGAGGGTGTGATGTCAGCACAGGTGTGAACAAATGGGGGAGGGGGCACTAGATAGGAAGCTTCGGAGCAGCGCGGTAACCAAGACAAAACATACCAAGACATTCGTCTGCCGGATCTCATCGGGCGTCTTCTCCAACCTACGCTGAGCCGCGTCGATGCGCCGGTTGCACTCGTCGATGTACTTCTGCAGGTCGCGCATGTAGTCGTAGTCGAACCCGTACTTGGCCCTCTCCTTCTCGCCCATCCCCTCCCACTCGGCCTTGAGCGCCTCCGAGTGCACCTTGGGGCACTGGCCCAGGTCCTGCTTCGTGTTGGTGAACAAATCGTGCGGGCAGGTGCCAGCGATGTAGGACCGGCAGACCTTTGGGTCGGTGAGGGACAGCTGGGCGGAGCGCGAGGCGATGCCGCCGCCCATCAGTTGTTCTGCGATGCCATCGCGAAGGGACGCGTGTTAGCTACTACCCAGGTCTTCTAGTCTACCTGACCTAGGTCCCTATTCCCCAACTCGCATTGGGTCAAATCGGGTACGGCGGGGTTGTGGACTTGCCTAAAAGCTTCCTCTGTTCGGCCGCCATCTTGTGTCGCGTATGGCTGGATCGCGATAAAACGAGCGACGGCAAGTTGTCGCTATCGAATTTTTGAAGCTCCAGCAGCTTCACGCCTTCGAGATGGATGTCCTGAAAGTGGGTCCCATCTGGTCGGCGAACCAGTCGGGAGCCAATCACGCTTCCCCCACAGTGGGTCTTCCTACATCCCTGTCAACTGCTTCGTTGACCTTTTCCCAACTCCCAAAATTTCAGGTCACTGTCAGCAAGCAAGGCCGGCAATCCTCACGTCGAGGGGCGGTTCCTCCATTTCTTCCCACAATCACAGCAGTGCGGAAGAAAAGTCCCCAATGGATGGGACAAGACGACGATGCGCTCATTTCTTAATTTCTTCTTCTCCTTCCTCTTCTTGATACCCTCCTCATACGTCCATCTCCTCGCCTTTGCCAAAGCAGCTTCTTCAGCTTCTGCTTCTTCTCCAACAGAGGCAACAGCAACAACCCCTGAATATTACGAGCAGCTCGTGCTCCGCCCACTACCCCTTTCCGCCCTCCTCGCCAGCTTCAACTTCCGCTCCAACGCCAGCCTCGCCGACTTCGAATCCCACAACTTCCGCCTGTTCCCGCGGTCGCTCGCACAGATCTTGCAGTATGCCGGCACGAGGGAGCTGCACCTGAGGTTCGGCCTCGGCAGGTGGGACGCCGAAAGTTGGGGGGCCCGGCCGTGGGACGGCGCACGGGAGGGCGGGACGGGAGTTGAGTTGTGGGCGTGGCTTGAGGCGGAATCGGATGAGGAGTATGTTTGCTTGTCCAACCAGCAGCAAGCAGCTCGTTCCCCTAGTCTCGTGCCTTCTCTCGTTGGAAGCCTTGTGGTGCTGTACTGACTTTATGATCACCTGTCCAGGGCCGACCACAAATGGCTGACTCTCACGAATGCGCTGTCTGGGCTCTTCTGCGCCTCGCTAAACTTCATCGACGGAACCCGCACGACGCGACCAGTCATGTCCTTCCAGCCCGAGGGCAACCACCCCAACACCACTGCGGCGAACATGCATCTCCTGTACGGGACGCTCCCACGAGAAGTCGTCTGCACAGAGAACCTCACCCCGTTCCTCAAGTTGCTGCCATGCAAGGGCAAGGCGGGCATTGCGTCGCTCCTGGACGGCCACAAGCTGTTCGACTCGTCCTGGCAGAGCATGGCTATCGACATCCGACCTGTCTGTCCGGAAGATGGCGGAGAGTGCGTCCTGCAGATCGAGCAGACCATCGACATGGTCCTCGACATTGAAAGGTCAAAGCGACCTAGGGGTCAGTGCAAGCCGATCTTGGCTACGAAACTCCGTATATCATTCCCTTTTCTCCTGCTCTGCCGTAGCTAACCTTCCCTCCCATTTACGTCTCGGTCCAGACAATCCAATCCCCCGTCCTCCACCCGGCCACGAGCTGAAATGCGACGAAACGAAAGACTACCACGACCACGAAACCTGCTTCCCCCTCGCGTACGGCGCGTCTCAGGACTGGTCCGTCTCCCAAATTTTTGGCAAGCCCATGAAGGGCATCTGCCCGCTCTCCGGCCCCGACGTACCCCCCGTATGCATCCAAGTGCCCAACAGCCGCACCATCTTCACCTCCGGCGGCGCGCGCGAGATCAAGAACCCTGACGGCCGGTCGCGGTGCTTCAAGATCGACTCCGAGGCGGACCACTTCGAGCTCGTCCTGCCCGAGCTCCCCAAACCGGAAGCGCCCGCCTCTTCCACAGAAGGCGAAGTCGACCCCGCCATCGCCTCCCCAATAGCCTCATCTTCTTCTTCCTCTGTCGAAGCCGCCGCCGACAACACAGAAGCGTCCTTCGAGCTCCGCGGCCTCCTCAAGCCCGACGCTCCCGCCTTGTACGCCGAGCGCAGCTTCACCGGCCACGGCGCCGAGCGGGGCGGCGTGCAGACGATCCTCACGAACCCTTCCCCGGACAAAGAGGTCGAGTTCGTCTACATGGAGAGCCTCCCTTGGTTCATGCGCATATACCTGCATACCTTGTCGGCGCGCATCGACGATGGCGGTAGCGGTAGCGGCGGTAGTGGCCAAGCGCACATCACCACCACCACCACCAACTCCCCCCAATTATCCACCAGGGACATCGTCCGCGAGATCTACTACCGGCCCGCGCTCGACCGCGCGCGCGGCTCGCAGCTCGAGCTGCGCGTGCGCGTCCCGCCCGCGTCGACCGTGTTTCTGTCTTACGACTTCGAGAAGTCCATCCTGCGGTACACGGAATACCCACCCGACGCGAACAGGGGGTTCGACGTCGCCGCTGCTGTCATCACTCTACTCGACGCCAGCTCTTCGTCTCCATCGTCAGAAAGAGTCAGAGCCAGACCGAGCAGCAGTCTGCGCACGACGTCCCTCCTCCTCAGCCTGCCGACGCCGGACTTCAGCATGCCGTACAACGTCATCATCTTCACGTCCACGGCCATCGCGCTCGCGTTCGGGGGCATGTTCAACATCCTCGTGAGGCGGTTCGTCGCTGCGGACGAGGGGCCTGAGGTCAGCGTCAAGGCCGTGTTGGGGAGGATTCAGGAAAAATTGCAGGAGAGGTTTAAGGGATCTGCGGCCGCGAAGACGGCGGATGAGAAGGTTAGGAGTGTTGGTGGGGGGAGGTGGACTGTTTGGTCGGGTGCGGGGGCGGGGACAGGGACGGGAGGAAAGGCTGTTGAGTGATGATGAGAAATGAGTTTTTCAATGTATTTGTCTAGCTCGTGCTTGGAACGAGGGTGTTGTTTGGGACGTGGGGTTACAAAAGGAAAAGTCGAAAATAGAACATGGGGATATCTCAGTTTTGGGTTGATAAAGCAGGTAACAACCTACCTAGGCTGCTAGCAATATGGCTTATGTGATGTAGCTATCCAGTCAGTGGGTGAGTCGGCATAAAGGATGGGAAATAGCATTCGGTATGGAGTCATTGGTACCGACGGTGGTGGCACTATCTTTCGTATCAAAACATCTACGCATCCCGGACCTATCATCTGCTTACTCCTTGCTTGGCTCTCCGACTCATCAGCCTTTGGTGTATACCACTTGGCCCAGCTACGTCCTGCAAGTCTCCTATCTGAGCGTTCCACTCCCTTCCCTTGCTCCCCATTACTGTCGACCACCACCACCACTACCACAACCGCCACCAAACGTCTCCCTCTCCTCCTCAAACCACCGCTCCTTCATCTCCCTATCCACCACCCCATGTTCTCTTACCCCCCTCCCCCTCCCCCTCCAGCTCCCCTCCCGGAACAGCTTCGCCTGTATCTCAGCCACGTACCGGAGCACGCCCACCGCGAAGTCCGGAAACTCCCTCATCACGCGCACCATGCACCGCCGAAGCCGCACGTCGTAGGGGTAGTCGATGGCCACGATGCGGCAGATCGTCTCGCGGACTTCCTCCGTCATCGTTGCACATCCTGATGAGCTTGTTGCGAGGGCGTAGATGTCGGCGATGAGGGTGGCCCAGCCTTGGAGGATCTGCTGCCGCTGCTGCGCTGCGGAGGGGGAGTCGATGCTCAATGTCGATGTCGATGTCAACGTGGACGGATACGAGTTCTGGGAGGAGAGCGTCGTGAGGAAGAGCTCGTGCGCGAGGTGGGCGAAGACGCGTGCGGTCGAGGGGGATGTGAGGGTGTGGATGCCGAGGTTGGAGGCTGTGAAGTAGATTGCGAGGGAGACGCGGAGGTCGGTGAGGAGCTGCTGGGAGTTCTGGGATGTGGTGGTGGCGGCAGATTCTGTGGAAGGCTGGTGGTGGTGATGACGATGGGCGAGGCTTGGGCTGGTGGTGGCGGTCGCGCCGCCGCCGGAGGTACTGGGGATGTTGATGGGTGCGGCGGCGCCTTCTTCGCAGGAGCCGGTGTAGAGGAACGAGACTATCTGGGCGAAGACCGTTGGGTCGACGTCTGAGCCGAGGTCGATTTGGTCTGTGAAGCCTTCTTGCTGTTTGTCGTAGCTCACGCACGCGAGTCCATAAGCGTCCGTCCATCAGTCAGTCAGTTGTTCCAGCAGTCAAGCGGGCAGTGTTTACTTCGAGATTCCACTCCACCCATGCCAGTCTTGGAACAACCATCAGTACCCACCTACCTCCCAGGTACCTATCTATCTTGCTACCCACCCGGTTTCCTGGCATACACATGTTGAACCCCTTCATCTCCGCGGCGGCAGGCCGGTACCGGTAGGCTGGCATGGAGGGGAAAAGGGAAGAGTCAAGATGGGAAGCTCCCCACTTACCCAAGAATGACTGCTACATATCTTGTCGAAAAACGGCGACTGCGGACAGACGATAGACTTGTGCAGGCCGAAGCGATGGCCGCCGCAGACGACGGTCAGGTCTGTAAAGGGCCCGTCCGGTTGGAGGCCCTTGACGGAGTAGAACAGGTTGATTCGCTCGCCCATTTTGCGGAATATCGACGACATCTGTCTATTGCCCCGCCGGTTTGAGGAGGAGAAGGAGGAGAAGGAGGAGGCCGACTTCCCCACTTGGATTATTGAAGAGATACTAGGCTAAGGTCGTTGGAATGGGGGGAAGATTGGGGGTGGTGATGTTTGTTATTGATGAGCCGCGCAGGAAGATTTCACTCTGTATGTGAGTAGGTACCTTGGGTATTTGCGACTTCGAAGGAGAGGTGCAAAAAAGATCGACAAGAGGCACCTAAGGTATGCGATCTCTGACGGAGGCATACGGTTAGAGGTGGCGTGCTTCCGGGGAGAGGCAGCGGACCTGGTTGTCTAGAGAACAGGACGTCAAATGTTCACTGAATAATTGAACATTTCTTCTGCATCAGTGACACAGCAATATAAAGATGTAGATAAGAGAAGCATGTTGATCACACGACCTCTTAAGGCAGGTAGTGAGTCGGCTTCGAGATATGGTCGTCCGCGGCACATTCACAGTCTACGAGAGCAGACGCAAGTCACCTTGCCTACCTTCTTCATGACACACACACCTTCATCAAAAGGCACATGACAAGGACGGGAGAAGGAAGTAATCAAGCTGCCCCGAAATCCTCTTGCGTGTCTATTAGATAATTACCACCTTCGTGTTTTTGCCATCCGACGTCGGGAATCCCATCAAGCCGTCTATGAGGGAAAAGGGAGAAGAAAAGGAAAGCCAGACGATGACCATGCTGGGGACTAGTACCAATGCGCGCCCCGTTGTTAAACCCCAGTGAAATAATAGTTAATGGAAAAGGAAGTTAAGCAAAAGTAAAGCAAAAGTAAAGAAGAAGAAAGATGCGAGCGCCAGTTTCCCCTAACAGGTATCTCTGTGTGTATTCCAATCATTGTAGCCCAGTTGTATATGGTATGGTATCATCTTAATAAATGTTCATCCATCCATCCATCCCCCAGACAAACTCTCCCCGTCTACGTCCACACGACGTCTATCCCACCCCCATCTCCTTGTCTCTAACTCTTCTTCTTAGCCGGATCCAAAAAGAACATGTTCAACCTGCCCCCCGCCCCGCACTTCTGCGTCGAGTTCCCCGGGCAATTAAAGCTGCAGTCCGTCTCCGTCACATTCTTCCCGGGGGTGGCCCCCGCATCGCCGGCCCAGTTCAGGGGGCCGTTCCCGCACCAGCACTCTCGCCCGTATTCTACGCCCGCGTAGTTGTACATCCAGCAGACGGACAGGCACTTCTCCTGGGTCATGGCGACGCCGTCGTTGAGGACCTGTTCGGGGAGGAGGCGGCCGCGGGAGGGCTCGGAGACGCAGCCGTAGTAGGTGAAGTTGACGTTGCCGGGCCAGAGGGAGGCTTTGGATGTTGTGGTTGGGGTTGTTGAGGATGAGGTGGATGAGGTGGAGGTGGAGGTGGACGGGGTGGACGAGGTGGAGGTCGAAGAGGATGTGGATGAGGATGAGGAGGATGAGGATGAGGTGGAATAGGTGGAAGAGGAGGTGGAAGTGGAAGAAGTTGTGGATGTTGTTCCTGTAGAACTGCTGCTGCTACTGCTGCTGCTCGAAGAACTACTGCTCGTTGATGAGCTGCTAGTGGTGCTAGTGCTAGACGTCGTACTTGAGGTTGTGCTTGAGGTAGTGCTCAAGGTGGTGCTCGAAGTGGTCGAATCTGTGGTCGTGCTCACGCTGCTTGTGCCTGTTGTACTCATGCTTGTACTGCTAGTCGACGAGGAGGTCGCGGTGTCGGTAGTTGCGTCCGTGCTCGACGAAGGACCAGTCAAGGACGTCGTGATTGATGATGACGTGCTGCTCGTCGTGCTGCTCGTCGTGCCCGAAGTCGAATCCGTCGCCGTGCTCGAAGTTGTACTCGAGGTCGAATCTGTCGTCGTGCTCACACTGCTTGTGCTCGTGCTCGAACTAGTACTGCTAGTCGACGAGGAGGTCGCGGTACTAGCATTTAGGTCCGTGCTAGTGCTACTACTGCTCGTTGTTAAAGACACTGTGCTTGACGATGTGCTGCTCGTCGTGCTCGGCAGTGAAGAAGAGGAAGAAGTCGAGGACGACGAGCTTGTTGGTGACGAAGAGCTAGTCGAAGTCGAAGACGGGGAGGAGGAGGACGATGATGACGATGTGGTGCTATTAACACCAAAAGTGTAAAGCGACAGCCTATTCCCCGCACCACAATACGTAGTAGCATCGCCAGGGCAGAGGAACTTGCAGGCCGTGTCCACGTCCTGGTAGGAGTTACCGCGGATCGTGCCCCCGCAGTAGCACTCGCGCCCGTACTCGACGCCGAAGTACGTGTAACCCTGGCATGCCGTGGCGCACAGCTCCAGGGTCAGCGCGTCGTTGAAGTACGACTTGTCGCCGAGCGCCCGGCCGCCGAGCGTCGTCTCGGTCCAGCAGCCTATGTACCGCCATGCGTTGCTGACAACCTGGCGGATGGCGGGCGGGCCTGTTGGCGTCGATGTTGCGCCGGTGGTGGTGGTGCTCGTACCCGTGGCCGTGCCAGTAGCGGAGGTGGTGGCAGAGCTGGTGGTGGAGCTGGATGGCAAGGTGGCGTTGGAGCCGTTCAGCTGGTAGACGTTCAGGCGCGAGCCGCCGCCGCAGTACTCGGTCGCATTGCCGCGGCAGACGATGCTGCACTCGGAGATCTTGGTCGGCACGGAGCCGGCGCTGAAGGAGTTGGCGCACCAGCACTCGCCGCCGTACTCGAGGCCGACGAAGGTGTACCCCTTCGGCGCGCAGGCGTTGATGCACGCGGCCACGGTGTTCGCGTTGTTAGTCGACACGCCGTTGGGGAGGGCGCGGCCCGTCGTCGACTCGGTGAAGCAGCCGATGCTAGAGTAGTTGGCGAGACCAGGGTTGACGTACGGCCCGCCGGTCGAGCCTGCGGGCGGGAGCGTGGTGTTGGTGGCGAACAGCGAGATGTACGCGCCGCCCGAGTACGAGCCCTCGCCGTTGCCACCGCAGTACTGGTTGACGTCGCCGGAGCAGGCGAAGTTGCAGTTGATGTCGGGCACCTGCAGCGAGGGGGGGTTCGGTCCGCCCCAGCACTCGCTGTGGTACTGCGTGCCGCAGTAGGCGTAGCCCTTGGCCGCGCACGCCGTGATGCACTGGTTGGCGGAGTTGGTCGAGTTGGAGTACAGCTGCGACTGGAGCTGGCGGCCGGGGTTGTTCTCCTTGAAGCAGCCCGTGTAGCGGTAGACGCCCTGGCCGTCGGACCGGAGGGGGCCGCCCTGCTGGGCCACGGCGGCGCAGTCGAAGGGCACCTCGACCTTGCCCAGCGTCAGGTCGTTGAAGTTGAACACCCAGCTGGTGTGGCCGGAGTACGTGTCGACGTTCCACTGGCTCTTGGGCGCCGTGCAGACCACGTAGGCGTCCTGGTACGAGCCGGCCTCGACGCGGCTGCCCTCGCCGAGATCGGCCTGGTTGACGGTGCTGATGATGCCGGGGACGCCGAAGGGCGGCTTCGAGATGGTGGTGCGCAGGGCGACGGATCCCGCGGGCGCATTGTTGTACAGCCGGAGCCGCAGCCGGCGCTCGGTGTTCTGCGTCACGTTGCCGAACGTCAGGTTCGTGCCGGGCGTCCACGTCTGGAAGCCCGAGCCGTCGGGCAGCTCCCACTGCAGCATAGCCACGGGCGCCTGACCGGCCTGGCCCTGCAGCTGGAGGGTGGCCGAGCCACCCACGTCCGAGGTCGCGTTGACGAACAGCGTATAGTTCCCGAAGGTCGTCGGGGCGAAGCTGATAGTCACCAGCTGACTCCCCAGCGCATCGATCGTGGCGGGAAGGCCGCCGATCGTAAACGGGTCAGCCTGTGTGCCGTTTGCGGTGGTGTTGGGGCTGACGAACGGCCCTGCCGCCGGGTCGGAATAGGAGAACTGGATGCTCTGAATCGTGAGCGCCGTCTTGCCCTGGTTCTGGAACATGACGGTCTGTGTCACAGGATCGGACCTGGCGATGACCTCGGTGAACGATACAGTGGCCGGCGAAACGGCCAACAGCGCGCTGGAACTCTCGCCCGTGCCCGTCAGGCGGACGGAGGACGTCGTGCTGTAGCCGGCGACGTTGTTGGTGGTGCCGATGACGACAGTGCCAGACTCGAAACCGACCTTGCCGGCCGTGAATCGGGCGGTGAAGCTGAACGAGGTGCCAGCGGTCATCGTCTTGGGGGTAGTCGGGGCCGTGCCCGAGACAACGCTGAAGTCGGTAGAGTTCAGGACGAAAGAACTCACAGTGAGGGCAATCTTGGCCGTGCAGGTGATGGCCTGGTCGGAGGCAGTCACGCCAATGTTCACCGTGCCAAAGTCGGCTGTGCTGTTGCCGCTGGATGCGGTGCAGTTCAGGGCCGGCTTGGTCGGGGCGCCATAGGCGACGACCTTGCCCTGGTTGGTGCCCACATACAAGATGCCATTACCGAACACGGGGCGCGTGAACTTAGTGATGCCGCCCAGCGTGAAACCCTTGACCAGCCTCATCACGCCGTTGGTGGGCACGACCTCGTGGATCTTGATGTGCCAGCCCGAGGCACCCGGGTTCTGCACATCGGTCGTCCAGAGCAGGCCCGTGCCGGCCTGGCCGTTCAGCGAGGTGACCGTGCCGTGGCTGACGCCCAGCGTGTAGGCGTTGACCTCGGCCGAGTCGCCCACCTTGGTGAAGGCGGGAACGCCATTAGTGCACGAGAACTTAAATACGTGCGACTTAAACTGGATCACGTTGATGACGACGTAGCCCCCCTCCAGGGGGTAGACGCCAGCACCGGCGTACACAGAGTTCTCGTTCTGGTACTTGGCGATGACCCGGTCCGAGGTGCCGCCCTGCGTCCGGTAGCCGCCGAGGTCGTCCAGATTGAGGAAGTAGGTCCAGCCGCTCTTGCCGGTGATGACGCCCATGCGCGTGATGGATCCGCACGAGAAGGTGGAGCTAGGCAGGATCTCGATGGGGCTGGTCCCCAGATCGTTGTCGGCGCCGTCCAGCTGCTGTTTCTCCTGGGGCATGAAGAAGTCGACGACGGACAGGCTGCCGTTGCCGCCGATGGTCATGTGCACGACGGCCTCCTCCAGCGCGGTGGGCGGGTTGCGTCCGCTAACCGGGATCTCGGCCAGCTGCGAGGCGTATCCGTTGCCGGTGGCGAAGAACATGGATCCCTTGTCGTCGGCCGCGATGCCGCCGCCCGACATCCACACGCCGGCACCCTTGATGGGACTGTCGACGCCGGCGCCCTGTGTGGCGAAATGCTCGACGATCTGGCCGGTGCCCTTGTGCCACCCGATGATCCAGCCGGTGAAGTTGTACAGCACGCAGTGCGAGCCGAAACCGGCGTAGATGTAGTCGCCCTGCTGCAGCATGCCCGGCCGCTGGTTCTGGATGCCGCCGTTGAACAGCCGGGCCGGGTTGTTCCGCGCGCCCATGCCCTCTAGGTCGATGGGAAAGTTGGGCCGCGTGCTCAGGTCGTTGACGTTTAGTGCGTGGATGAGGTACCGCCCATTAGGCCGGCCCTGGGGCACCCCCGTCACATTCTGGTTTGCGTACGTCTTGGTCGCCACATACAGAGTCTCCGTGTCCGGGTCGATCACCCCTGTGCCAATGATCCCGACATGTGGGTTGATATCATAGCAATATCTGTTTGTGAAGTGCATGAGGCCATGTCTGTCAGTATCAAAGAGGAAGGTACCTAGCTGCCTTGTCAGGTAGACAGGCGGAGATCAAGGTAGGGGATGAGCGGTGAGAGTGAGGTGCAAGCAAGCAAAGGTGTACAACATCTCGTATCTGAGATACTGCTCATCTCCGAACGGGTACCAGGTAGCCACCTAGGGAAGTCTACTCACCCTAAGTTGGTCGTGTTCAGGTCTGCCGACAGAAACGGGATGGCGAGGTTCCTCGACGCCACAATCTCACCCGTCTTGGCGTTCATCTTGTAGACGTTGTTCTGCGTCGTCGACCAGTACACAAACTGGGTCCCATCCTCGTTGCCGCCGGGGGTGAACACCAATGGCTGAGAGAAGATCTGCTCTGCTTGGCCCATATACTTGCCGGGTAGTGGCACCGAGAACAGCTGTGCGAACTGTGAGCTTGCCACCACGGTGGGGTCCATGTTGTGGTTCCTAGATGGTGGGTGAGTCGTGCCACCAGGTTCCGTCATCAGTCAACCAACCCCGTTCGACCAAGATCGCCCGCTCACTCGCTCACTCCTCTCCGGCAACAATAACCGGCCGGTCCAAGGTCTCCGGTGATCGGCAAGCATCCGAACAAGCACCCATGACCCGCGATAACCCACCGTTCCTCAAAGTTTCCCGAGAGCCTCCGTCGGGTAAAATTGGAGCAGGGGGCATGGTGCCACCAACACGACAGCGTCCCAAAGATAGGGAGAACTGGACAGGAAGGTAAAATAGAAGCATGGACTTACGCTTGATAACCGCTTCTCGAATTGTCTCCACCCCAGGTGATGGTGTCTGTCGACGCTAGACAGTCCCCGAGCCTGAAGGCCACGGACATGGCCGTCAGCACCCGGAGAACAGTCCCCGCCGCCATCTTTGCGGTGTATCGTCCAGACGGCTGTCTCCTGCCTCGCCCTGGCCCTCACGCCCGCCCCGGACGGTGGTGATCCTGGCGTTGTTCGTTCTCACTTCCGTGTTCGTCGAGGTCGTCGTCGTCAGTGTCGTCTCGAGGGGAGGACGCAGGTTGCCTCGCGCCGGGAAGGGCGAGGAACGACAGTAACCGCTACCTACTATCACGGCGACGGCGAGCACTTCTTGGTGAGAGAGGGCGAAGAAAAGGAGAAGAAGCAACGAGGAATTAATGGAGCGAAACGAATGTCTATGATATTAATAAACGAGTGTAATGGCAGCAGAAGGTCGCATCGCAGACCTTGAGCACCTTGTGTAAGTTAGGTAAAGTATCTTCCCCTCGTCGACAAGCCAGTCAGCCATGATCCTCCGAGGTGGCGATCGCCCGCATTCATAAGGAACCCGGAAAGACAGTCGTCGCATTTTTTTCGCCGTCTCGGGGTCGCAGTCAACCAGCCTGCTGGCCTGCTTGACCTGCTGCTGGGTACCTTACCGTAGCCACTTGGCAGTACCACGCACCACGGTCGCATACCTGCAAATGCCCTGCCCACACCCGCCGCCGCGTCGTCCATCATCCCAATGACCCAATCCCAGGGGCGCCCACCAACGGGTGTTCCTGGATTGGATTGTCTTGGGGGCTCCAGTGGATCAGCAAGCCAAGAAGGACGCTAAACCGGAACACGAAGGTTGGGCGAACCCTTGGCAAGGACAAGCAAGGGCTTGCAGGGGGGAATAAAATGATTGCAGGGGTGGTCGTGGGGAAGGCCCCCCGAAACGGGCAACCAGAAAACGGCTGGCAGTGAATTCCCCAGGACGCCAAAAAAGCGTGCACCAGTCGAAGCCGCCATTCAAGCCACGCGGGAGCATCAGCGATGCCCAGACGCGCTGTTGAGGATCCTATGCTATGTGCCTAGTCGGTGTTGTCGTGCCTAGGGCTTGGCGGCTCAAAATACGGAGCTTCGAAGACTCTTCTGAAAAGGCCCAGTAACCACTGCATCATCTTCAACCAATTCGTTACCACGTTGGTGGCATTGGGTGTGCAGAAGTCATCGCCAGTTCTTCGCAGCAGTCCTTTTCCGTCCCCCGCTTTCCGCTCAGGTACCTATCATCCCTCAATGTGTTAAACCCGGACGCGCCCCTCCAGCCATCAATGAATGGTGCCGGCGTGGGCGGCGGACATGTGGCGGTCTCGGTGCCAGCCCTCTCATTGAAATCTTGACCTGACACCGTCGCATGACTATTGCCCGCTGTAGCTGCTTATACTGAGGGAGGGCTGCAGCTGATGCTCGGTACGAGACAGCGACAGCGCACTCTCGTGTGAGTGTGTGGGTGGGTGGGTGAGACTGGAGAAATACCTCAGCTCAACGGACTCGAGTCTTTGCCGTCATACCCGAGAGGCACGCACACTCCGCTGTGCGAATACGGCTGGCTGGAAGGCTGGCTCCCCTCTTTTGCTTCTTAGAGTATCAGCAAGTTGCAGCGAGGCATTAGTTTCGGGCCAGAACCTTCCTTCCTGTGGGGGCAGTCTCTCTCGTTTTCCCATCAGGCTGCGGTGTCAATATTGTTTCCCGCGGAGGATTCCCGGGGCCAGATGACCGGTCACAATCCGTGAAGGCTCGTAGAGGCTGCTGGCTTCGGTGGCCGGGCTGTCCAATATTTCGGGCGTCATCAGCCTGCGAGGTGACTTGTTGCAGGCTTAAATCGCGCAATATTGGGGGAAGTTCGCTGCTCTTTCGTCCGATTTCAGACCAGACCCCATTGCCAAAAGCAAAAATTTTCGAGGCTCTCTTTCTGTTTTGTTGTCGAGAAAGCAAATATGGTGTTCGTTCCGACTTCCAGGTATCAATCAAATGGCACCTGCACGCCGAGACCATGCGCGCATGCGCCCAGCAGGGACCACACGCTTGGCTCGATAACAATTTGATTGGAAAAAGTGACGTCTTGGCAATTGCCAACCACACCTCTGTCGAGATCTTTTCATGCGAACCTGTTCTGGAGGGGCAAGATAAAAAAAACAGAAGATCGAAAAAAAGAAAAGGAAGGATTACTGGACTGCCCGCACCGGACTTCGTCTGGATACATTGTCAGCTCTGACTCTGTGGCCATGAGCACGCATTCCGGCGGCCCTCTTTCCAAGACGCAGTGTCGCAACGGAAGTCCTGGCACTGCCGGCGGCCCATACATAACTCGAACAGTATTATCTTCCACGGCCCTCGTTATCAGCTGTGACTCGAAACCTGGATATGCGGTGGCCAAATCGAGTCTTCATCATCATTCGTTCGGCGAATGAAAGAAAGCCGACCGACCCCCAATCCCAGTGCCCTACTGTTCTTGCTATCCTTGCCCTTTCCTCTGACCACTGATAGTTCGGCGATTCTGGTTCACTTGACGGCAGCACCTGAGGTCATGGTAAAGGGCGGGGCGCTAGCGCTCCCACTAGAAGTGGCCTAGCGCGGGGGTCTGAGGCTACGACGTATGCATTCTTCCTCTGCTTTGTCTTTTGACTCTTTTCTGTGGAGGGAGAGCCTCGTCTGAGTCCTCTAGGGAGGGAATATCGAGTTGTGTCTCACTGAGACAGACGGAGAAGGGAGAAGAGGAACACCAATAGTGACAGCAAAGAAAATAAGGGGTCGATTCAAACCAACCTCAGTCCAGCATTCAAATGTCTTGTTCGACCGGTATCATCGCTGGCACTGGCGCTGGCACTGGCACTGGTACTCCCTTTCGGCATGTACAGTACAAGCTTCAAAGCTCAAAGCGTAGATCATGACACCACGCAAGCTTGATACGAGCGTAACAAGCGCACAAAAAAACGAACATTCTAGACTTCCAGACTCACAAACCGCTTCGGACTCGTCCGATTGGTGCAGCTCGAGACCCTACATTCATCCGTCTGTTCCGTCCCATCTGTTATCTCCCTCCTGCTTGTCCTCTATCTCCTCGCACAACAGACGAAAGGCTGTTCCAAGCAGCGTCGGTAGTGATGAGACGAGACGGGCAATATGGGACGGACGTAGGAAAGCCATGCACCGACGACATCCCTTACCTTTCGCTAACCCAATATTTCTCCTGGTCTCGAGCAGTCTGTCTCAACCGGCAACAATAATCCGCAGACATTCAGTCTGGAGAATAATGAATGTGGCGCTTCTACGAACGCCACTGGAAGGCCTTGGCATTTTCCTCCTCTGCCGGGCTTTTTCAGTGGGGGAGGGAGTCAAGTGATGAAAGTCTCAATATCAGCCGCGCTCACGAATGTTCGAGTCTGGTCTGGCCATCAATCAGGACGGATTCGAGACCAATACTCCCGCCATCTGCTGCCCGTCTGTCCGCCTCCTTTTCTTCAACAGTATTTTTTGTCTAAGTACCTAAGTACTCTTTCTTTGTGTGTCGGTCCTCCTTCCTACGACGACATGACTCTCCCCCTCCCCTCTCCATCATACACTAAATATTCCGACCAATTGATGCCAGCCAAAAACTCTCAGCTCCCAGAGAAGCAATCCCAAGAAAGCCTGTGTTTGGCCAACGAAGCAGGCTGGCTTGTCCCTCCGAGTAGCTGTGAGATAATTTTGACGCACCAATCACTATCCCGCGCTCGCCGACTTGCGCTGACAAACGATGTGCAGCTGCCAAGTGGAGAAGGCGCAGCAGCGCCGTAGTGCTTTTTCCGATCGCTGAAGCCACCAAAGCCAAGTGTCCGAGCTGACGAGTCCAAGCCATCGAGCGCCATGGTGCAGAGCAGGGTTAGGCAAGCCACGGGACCGCCTCGGCACCAGTTGGCCATTACTTTCCGCCCACTAATACATACAATGTCTCTGTAAGGACATGGACGGTGGGAGCAATTGGCCGCAGGAGGCTTGAAAACAGCTACGCGATGAGCTATCTCAGGAAAGCCGAGCCGACCTCAATGGTTGCCCCTCTTCTTGAATTCAGGCACAGCTCATCGCGTATATCCAGAGCATCAACCTCTTTGAGTCTCAGGATCCAGCCAGCTCAGTTAGCACCATGTCTTGCAACAGCCCCTCTCAGAAAGTAATATTGGTCTGGTCTCGACTCCGCAAGTGCGAGGTGGGCCAGGGAGAACAGCCCACCCAAGGGACATGTCTTCCTCGGGAGAGAATGAAGCGCCGACCACTGATCTGGACCTCTACTATAGAGCAAATATATCAACAAACATGTTTTGTAGACTGCCTAGGGACTATGCAACCGTAGCCGAGGCCGATGGGTTCTGCGCTAAGGCCGGAGGGCTCGGCAGTGCCAGCGCATTGACTGGGGGATGACTGGGGGATCATCGGCGCCAACTTTTGCCGATTCGACTAATCCCTATTCATCGCCACATCCTCTGCCAACTCATCACAGCGATGAGATTGCCTCACCGTAACCCAAAAGGGTTAATGCACGATGAAAGGAAGCGCCTTCAGGATGGATCACTCGCACGTGTGCTCGCCTCACGTGAGCCGATGCCCCCTTCCTCTTGTTCCAGTTGGGTATCAACACGCTATTCTGGAAGTCTGCCCGGCAACCTGCCTGGGATCAGACTCCGCGCTCTTTACCGACCACGGTCCAAGTTCAATAAGCTTCCGGACAAGCTGCCACCCGGGGTCCTCCCCGATCCTTCACGGGCCCATACGAGCTGTCAGGCCCCAAGCTGCTGAAGTCATCAATCAATCCCCACCAGAGCTACGGAGCTGGCCTGGCTGTGCAGCCAGCACTTCAACACTTGTTGACTCTATCCGTAGCTCGGGTCTGTCAGAGAAGACAGTATAGACACAAAGGATATCGGTTTTTACCAACGTCAACTTTCTCGGCCGGGAACAGTGCCTACCTACCTAGCTCTAGCTCTGTCGGCTTTTGGTCCCGTCGTCCGATTCCAACATGTGAGGTACCTGTAGCAGGTGCAGTTACAGATTAGACCCGAGGACCTGGTTGAGCTGGAAGCTTTCGAAACAAAGGCAACAACAGACGAGCAGCCCCTCATCTCATTAATTTTTGATCATCATGAACGCCGCCGGGAGATCTGCAGTGCGACCCTCCAAACCCTCCCAAGCTCGCGAAAAGCTCCGCGCTTCGGGCGGCTGTGCCTCGCAGCTAACGGGCGCCTAGCGCGTCTTTCTGCACGGGTCATTGGCTCTCCGGCGCGTTGGCCACTCAGAAGAGCCCAGGTCGCGGGTGAGCTTACCTCGATCTTCGGCTCCAAGTCTTCCGCGTGGCGCCGCCAATCAGGTACCGGGAAATTTCATCGTGGCTGTGGCTCAGCGGACCGTTTTCCCCAACCCAGCCAAGACCCCCGCCCCTCATAAGCCAGCGGATCCAAATTTAGGGTCCACAGCCAAAATGCGGCCCTCGTTTGGGTTACCATTCCGCTTTCCGGTCGTGTGCGAATAGCTTCAACGGCTTCGCGGCTGACATAGCAGCCGTAGGTAGGTAGCCAGCCTGGCTAGGCTGCACTTCGCCCACGATGAAGGTAATATATAAACAAGTGTTATTCCGCCCAGAAGGTCATTCAAATTTTCTATCATCATCAGCATCATCATCATTAGCAACAACAACAACCACAACACAACAGCTTCACTCGAACAAAACAGCTTCTTTACCTATCAGATCATCGATATCAACAACATCTCGACTACAACTCACCAACAAGAACAACAACAACAACCAACAATCACAATGTTCACCATGAAGACCGTCACCGCCCTCCTCTTCTCCGCCGCCGCCGTCTCCGCGGCCCCGACACCCACCCAGCCCACCGGCACCAGCAGCACAGTGCAGCTGACGGGCGTCACCCACTTCGTCAAGGCCGGCGCCTTCGGCCAGCTCAAGTTTGACCCCGAGATCACGACCGCACAGATCGGCGACGTCGTCGAGTTCCACTTCGCGCCCAAGAACCACTCGGTGGCGCAGTCCAACTTCGCGAACCCGTGCCAGCCCAACCCGCAAAATCCGGGGGCCGCCTTCTTCGCGGGCTTCAACTTCGCCGTCGACGCGGGCCAGTCCAAGGACGTGTTCCAGATCGTCGTCG
The DNA here is from genome assembly GCA_003049485.1 of Ophioceras dolichostomum. NCBI lineage: Eukaryota > Fungi > Ascomycota > Sordariomycetes > Magnaporthales > Ophioceraceae > Ophioceras > Ophioceras dolichostomum. The sequence continues at coordinate 68,290 of PYST01000020.1, forward strand.
AGGATACCAAGCCCATCTGGTACTACTGCCCGCAGACCAAGGGGAACCACTGCCAGATGGGCATGGCGGGAGTCATCAACCAGCCGGACAGCCCGGACTTCAGCCTGGTCAAGTACAAGGAGGCCGCCGCGAAGACCGGCACCTCTGTTGTTGGCGCTCAGCAGGGCGGCAAGATCATTCCCAACCCGCGCCCTCTTGATGGCATCTAAGCGGGCTCTTGTCGCATCATCATCATTTTCTCCTCCCTTTCTTTTTTCTTTCCTTTTTTTCACCTAGCTTCTCTTCTTTACTCTCGCTCATCCATTCCTTTCCAACACTTCTTTTCATTTTCTCTTCTTCTGTGCATAGCGACGGTTGCATTTTCTGGGAGCATAGCATCTTTTTGGGAGCTTTCTCTTTTCTCTCCTTGATACCAGGCATTGCATATATATAGATACTGGATAGAACGTCATCAGCATTGGGATGGAGTTCCGGAAATCCATTCAATTTCAGGGGGATTCATTGCGTCACAGCGACATTGGTAATTTTAGGGGTCTCTTCTAGGAGGATCGCTTACTTGTTTGGCTGGCTGGCCGTGGCCGCGGCCCGCGATTTGTGTTTGTTGGCCGTTTAGCTTAGCCTACCTGATCTGATAATCTCAAGCACCATCCCCAATTTTGACGTCTGTGTTCCATAATTTAGTTCGCGGGATTCTCCTCAGCCGACCGTGACAGGAGGCCATATGGGCCCACGTAATCCATCACTCCCTCGTCACATGAACGATGGAAGCAATTTTGGCACTTTTCATCCCATCTACCTACACACACTCACTACTCCTCTTGGTCGTTTTGATCCTGTTCATCCTCTTCTCTCTGATCCACTCACTCATGACTTGTGGCCCTTTGTAAGGCATACTGCATCTCAGTGAAACTAACACTTCACATCTTTGCGCATACTGGCCGCCCTATTTCGTCCCATTATTCAGCGAATAGTATGGAGCCATTCCCCAGACATGCCCTCAAACACCAAGCTGAGAAATGCTTGTTTCCTTTCATGTACGTAGGGTGAGACAAAAATATGCCCTCCCTGTCTTAACGATGTCCGTGTATTCGGGTCCGCTCACCTCCGGTCGTCTAACTGAGCCTCCGGCAAGGCCCGCTGAAGGCCGGCCACACGCACCATTCCCCCCTGAAACAAACAAGGCCATACCCTTTCTGCTTCTCCTCCCCCCCCCCCCTCTTTCTGTCAGGTCACAAGTAGGGCCGCTACCCTCGATCCTTGAAGGGTCCCCAATCACGTCCTCGCTGAAAAGAAATACTGGCTCATGCCGGGGAACACCAATCCAAAGACAGCTTTGGCCGGCCTAGCTAGCGGTCACGGAGCTCCAAGGCCGTCACAAAACACCGATCCACCGCGCTGCTGTCGACGGGCAGGCGGGCCGAGCTCTCACCCGGCCTGAACTACCTGGAGCCAGTCATTGCAACTCCTCCGCCATTCTACTACACCACAGCCACACCACTCGAGGTCTGGCATTGGACGCCTGCCTTCTACGGGGCAGACTTTCTTGCCCAGGCAGACCAGCCAGACCGTCTTGGCTACGCTTAGGTGGCCTTTGAGTCACTGAGGGCTTCACCCTTGGGATCTTTCAGACGGCGAGCGATGGCTCGGGCATCTTGCGTTTACCAGTGTCCCGAGAACAGGTCAGAGAACGGAGATGTATAAAGCTTCGCATGTTTGCCCCTTTCCGGACTGGCCAAACTCTCACTCCCATCATCACAGCAGCAACAAAGACAACAACAACCCTCCTCACAGCAACAAAAGCAAACTCTTTTCCTCTCAACGCTCACCTCTTCTTTCTCAATTTCACTTAACTACTTTCCCAAACCTACCCCATTCAAAATGAAGGCTACTTTCTTCCTCGCCGGCCTCCTGGCCGCCCTCCCCATCATGGCTACCCCGATCGAGGACGTCAGCGCGAAGCGTGACTCCATCAAGATCTACCTTTGCAAGAAGAAGGGTGCCAGCTCCAAGGACTCTAACTGCCGCGACTTCATCAGCAACTCGGGCGACTGCAGTAAGTTGTCTTCCTGTCTCCTCTCTCACGTCTAGCTAGTACTGTCTAGCAGTGCTAGTCAGTGTTATTGCCTTGTCAGCAATTAGTAGCACCAAGTAGCAGCGAAAAATATCTTCTTGACAATAATTACTGACTACAATGGGGGAAATTACTTAGTCGACCTCGATGTCCACGAGGACGGCAAGTGGGGTGACGACGTATCCTCGCTCGACACCTACGGCCACAAGTGCATGTTCTACAAGGACCAGGGCTGCGCCAACACCGGCCAGGAGGTCCTCACGACCACGGGCCAGACTACTGATCTAGGCCAGGAGTGGGAGGACGTCATCTCGTCTTACAAGTGCGAGTAAAGAGAAGGAGAAAGAACGGGCATACCAAGTACTATACTACCAATCGTCCCTCTTATTTACGATCCCAGATCGGACATCGTCCTTCCAGGGCTTGACAATGTAGAGGTCAAGATAGATCCTTCCTACCCACATTGCCTACTACTACCACCACTCACTTCTGTAGTCAGAGGCCTTTCTTCTCTACTGCTATTGTCAGAGCGAGGGGGGAATTAGGAGTGTAGATTTTGCTATTTCGTCTACTGCTTTGTTGCTGCTGTCGTGCAAAGCTTCTCCAGTACCGTTCTGCCAATGGAGGTTCTTTTCGTGCTATGATTCTCAATTCCTCACTCTCGACACTGACGGAGTGCTTTGTTGCCTGACAGGTCTCTCTCATGCAGTGCCATTCGCGAAGAGCGTCAAGGGGTGAACGCTCTTACGAGGGCCTCTGGTATCGATGGCCTCTGGTATGTCGGCCCTTTCTTTCAAATCCTTTGTGGATGGTTCTACTATTGAGGCGTTTGTATCGTCGAGTATTGTCCAATGATGTCGAAATGTAGTATGTACTAGCAGCGTGGGCACGTAGTTGAATCAACACGGCCTTCAAACGACTCTAACGACTCAGCATGGGCCATTGGGAGGATTGCTCCTGTCCTTTGATCAGTCGAACACCCAGCCATCGCTTTGCTCGCGATTCGTGATTCTAATCACCTATTAGATAGTAGGACTTGAGGCTGAACCTGGTGTACTGTACAACATGATCGAATCCGCCCACAAGTGGCTTGTAGGCTGATAGTGGCTGTCAACACTGCGCGTCTGCAGAGGCCATTGGAGGAGCCTGCCAATGAGGTGTACTGCCAAGCAAATCGAGATGTGCAGCACTCTACTCGTGCGAAGGTGGATGGGCGGCGGGTGGCACGGAGTCGTCGAGACAATATCACAACCGCCAAGGCCCCAGAGCGGCGTCGCGGCTACCAGAACTGGATGTGCACGCCACCGCAGCTGACTGACCGGGTGTTCCACATACAGTTACTATTAGGTGTTGTGGAATGGTGTTGCAAGCACACCGTCGGGTCGTTCCCAAGGAGGCACTAATGGTAGGTAATCTACGCGACGGGCAAACTTCAACCTAGCAGTCGGCTGCTGCCTCCTCATGCATCGCAGGGAGCAACAGCAAACAAATGCAAATTACGTACGGCGTATTCTACGGCACTGCCTTGCCAAGGCTGGGCTTTTGGCCACGGGCTCCTCGGTGGGTTGTTCGGGGCCACCGGCGGGGAGTACTGAGAACCTTGATGGACGGAGGGCGTGTGGAGACCGATGGATGTCTTAACAGGACACCGGGTCCGGGGCACCAACTCGGCGGGAGCAAATACGCGGACTCCACTGAATGCGACCTCCAAGTTCCTAAATGGAAGAAAGTGGCTGGGTGAATGTTGTTCTTTGATTGCTTGCCTCGGCGAGAACCAGTATGATGGATGGCGGGGAAGCTTGGCGGCTCATTGAACCAGGCAGAGGGACCCTTGGACACTGGCCATTCATGTACCCTTGGAGACTCAGAGGTGGGAGGCCTTGGTACAACCAACCCGGTGTTATATCAGTTGATGCAGTAGTAGTTTACCTATTAGTTAGCTGTTTCGGCTCCATAGATGCTCGTGAGTATCAAGAAGCGGTCCCTGCCAAGCCATTCCATCACACTCGCCGGCTAATCACTCTCATCCGATACCTAACACATCCAAAGTGAAGTCTGAGGAGATATTTGCTCATAATAACTCTGTGCAGGATTTTTCGTTACCCAGTGATTGTGGTTGCCCGGTCTGCAGGTATAAAAAAATATCACCCTCCTCTTGCATCGCGTCTGGGTCTCACCTTCCTTCCCTCGCACACCCTCTCAACGAACAACCAATCCGCTTGCTCGCTCGCCTTGACGCAAGCTTTCCGCACTCGCTCATCGCAGCACGTTCGTCGCCTCGAGGGTAAACTGCCAGACCCGTCAATTGCGCACCTACTCTTTTCTCTCGCTCAGGAAACAACCCAGCGCAAATCTCTCTCTCAAGATGAAGGTCGCTCAGATCCTCGCCGTTGTCGGCTTGGCCATAACGGCATCTATGGCCCAGGCGCCCTCTCCGACCGAGTCGTTGGGCTGTGTCGCTCACGGCGATCACTGGTAGGCTTTTTCCTTCCCCAAACAACCATCGCAATCCCACCCACACCTAACGCATCACTCTCCTCGGGACACCAAGGCACTGCGAGGGCTCCCGCGCCACCCAGACCACTGGTGCTCCCGCCGTCACCACCGCCTCCACCACCCCAGTGACTAGCACCACCAGCACTGCCTCGCACGACCACGACGACGATCACGACCACGACCACTCCAGCACCAGCAACGGCTCCCACAGTCTCCCTCCCTCACCCACCGCCTCGGTCGGCTGCACGCCGCACGGTGACCACTGGCACTGCGACGGCCCCGTCTCCACTACTACCACTACGTCCGCCCCCACCGGCACCGGCGCCGCGTCGAACGGCACCGCCACGACATCTCGCCCCGTCTCTGTCGGCGCCGCTGTTGCAGGAGCCCGTGGTGCTGGTCTCGGCGTCGCTGCTGGCGCTGTCGTCGGCGCTGCGCTGCTTGTGCTTTGAGTGCTTCCCGGTCACAAAGCATTAAGCATTCTCTCGAGTCGGGGTTGGGGAGACTAGATAGATCCCTCGATAGATGGGACGGCATTGCTTTTCCCTCGGCGTTTTGCTGTTTGCGGGGACTTGTCGTCATTTTCACCCCACGCGCATTCTCTCCTCGTCTTTAATCTTCACCGTCATCGTCATCATAGGGAGGGTTCGGTTATTTCATAGTTTGGCTCATCTGTCTGGATCGGTACCTGCCTCTAGATAGAAAGACGACTATTACTTTTTTTTCCCTCTTAATCTTTGTTGATGATGATGTCCTGCCCCCCACCGCCAAAGATAAGAAGTTACCACCCTCCCATGACGGGCCTAATAAAATCATCATAGATCTTTCTCTCACGGTCTTGACTGATTCCTCAACGGAACTGCCTTTCCCCCGCCTGTTTTGATCATGTCATTATCTGTACCAAATGTGAGGCCGTTGCTTCGTAAGGAGTAGGATGGGTGCCTCGAACTCATAGGGTAACGATGCATGAATCACAACCCTCAAGCTCAGAAATTCAATCTATTCGGCGGCTCTGAACCAGACGGCGCGGGAGTACTGCATACCCGCGGGCAGACTTTCTTATAAATTTAAGCTTGACCATAACATGCGGGAAGCCGCTCATCCCATCAGCAACTTTTACTACGAAACACGGGGCAGCAGCACAAAGACATCGGATGCGTAGGAGGAACAAGACATGACTGCGCCTCCTCTCGTCTGCCTTGTATCACCGCCCGCCGTTTCTCCTTCACGTGTCGGTCGGACCTCGCTCGTCCCCGTGCTGCCTGCTTCTCAGGTTCCGCAAAGTCGGCGGGGTGTTGATGTTTGTGCTTCAAGAACAGATGTGATGAACTGCTCAGAGACTCAGAGTTCCACAAAACCCGCCTTGACTGTCCCGTCCTCGGTGAGAGACAGAAAGAGGAAGAAAAAGAAAGAAAAAAGCATTCGATTTTCGGGATGGCCGTCCTCCCGTCGGTTACCTCCAGCGTGGCATTGACATGTATCGTGCTGGTATTCCGTGAGACAAAAATGGAGGGGACAACAATCGCGTGTCGTGGGATTAACATGTCGTGGCATCTGACTGATGTGCTTGCCAAGTCGCCCTGTCTGCCCTTGGCGTTCAATATTTGACGTGTTGTATAACACACCAGATGACAGGATAGGTGCTATCAGTCATCCTCGAACGTGGGCCGTCATTAACGGACTTCAATGGAAGCGGGTTTGTGTCCGTTTGTTGTTTGTCGTCGATCCCGTGCCGTCAGTCGGCGGTCGTTGGTGGGCGGTGGGTGGGCGGTCTTCGGAAGGGGCTGTGATTGGCCGCTTGGCTGCCTGCCTAGCCCAGCCAGTTGGCTCGAGCTTTCTTTCACGGCCCTTGCTGGCCATCAAGGTGCGCAAGGCAAAGGGACTTGGCGGAAAAAACCAGAGCGGTCAACGGATTCGACAGCTCTGGTTGGCCCATTCGAGACGAACCCCCCACTTCCACCTCCCTTGAGGGCCATCAAGGTTCTCAATACCCGGATTACATGCATGCAGGCGAAGAAAGTGGCAGCCGGGCCATCCAGGTGTGCGGCGGGCATTGGGTCTTGGCATAAGAAAAGGCCCGCGCCTCCCGCAACACTCTTTTCCTTCCAACTTCCTCTGTGTTTTCCAACGAGGGGGATTTTAATCGTTGGTGTTGCGGTCTTTTTTCTTCCCTCCCTTCCAATTCTATCCGAGGATGCAGTGCAACAGAAAGACGGGAGCTGGACGTGAAGTGTTGATGACATACTTTGTACCCGAAATGTACCCGAAAGAGAGGCGCGGGACGGGAGCAACAACAATTAACATAATTTTGGTGATTCCGAACACAGAAAAGCGTGCTATGTTTTGTGCGTCTTCGTCATCCTCGGTCCCCGCCTCACAAGTCTCCATTGGAATTCGCGCGGCTGTGATTGGAGCGCACAACCCAAGCTGGCTGCAGGCTGAGACCTCTTAGCCTTAACCGGCAGGGGCGGGCAGAGTGATAGGGGGTGGGTGGTAGGTTCGCGGACCGCCTTTCGCTTTCTCTCCCATCTGGTTCTCCTTCCTCTCTCTTCTATTATCAGCTTCCATCTTTCGTCCCTGATCTGTCTGCCTTCTTTTTCTCCTGGCAGCCTCACAGATCTACCTACCTCCCGATCTCTTGTCTGAGATTCATACCCGCGAGTCTATCATTAACACCTATCGACTTTGGGACGGAAGTACAGCTGTGACAGGAAGCTCTGTCGCTGCCCTTCTGCCAGCTCACTTTCGCACTTCGTAAAACGGAACGAAATCCTTGGCTCCGGCCGGCTTCTCGGTCGCTCACACCCTCCTCCGGCCGGACCTTCTTCAATCGGGGGATGTTGCCCACATAATTCTCCTCTCTTTCACTCTCATCTTTTGCCATCAGGGTGTCCGGTCGTGGGAGTGTCTCCTTACCTCACCTCATTTCTTCTTCCAACCGACGCTGCTACCTACCACTCTCACCCTGGCTGGACAATCATCAGTCGTTCAGGAGTGGTACGTACACGCAACGAGGGAACGACAAGTCAAAGTGGAAAGAAAACAAGGCCGAGGTTCTCAAGTTCATTTATAAAACGCCTCCTACTACCCGAAGCGCCTGACTATCGAATTCGCGGCGCTTAGGCCACCTCACCCTCCGATTTTGTCTTTGCGCTTGCATCACATTGCATTGCTAGGACTGCCTCGAACTCTATTCTTTCTTTCCCATTCGCAGCCGTGCTACCGACGGTCAAAATAGGGTTTTTGCTATGCCGCGGTCCTACGTCGCCGCGGCCGCCGTCGCGGCGGTGCTTCTGAGCTGCTGCGGTAACGCTTCGGCGTCGTCCCTCGTCGCGCGGCAGACCGAGGCTGCCGCCGGAACCGGAGCTACTACAGCCGCTCCGACCACCTCCGCCGATTCCCACTCAACTGCCGCGACCGGGACTCCCACCGCCGTGTCGGACTGCCACCTACACGGAACCGAAGTGTAAGAGCGACCGATACACTATTCACTTTCAGCATGCGCTAGCTAGAAAGAAAGGAGCACCTGGCAAAAAAGCATCGTGGAATCTCTGGCGATTCTGATCAGGTACCGTCGCTGACACCTAGCATCATCATCATAATAGGCACTGCATGTGGGGCTCCACTGAGTTCCATGTCGTGACAACAGCGACCGCGACACAAGATGTTCCAGCAGCCTACACTGATTGCCATTCGCACGGGACCGAGACGTTCTGTATGGCCCCTGATAACAGTGACGTCCAGATCATCGAGGAGGGCGCGGAGGAAGAAGACCACGGCCACGACTCAACAACGACGGGCGACGCCAGCTCCTCTGAGGGCGTGAGCTGCCACTTCCACGCTGGGGTTGAGTGAGTATCTGATGCCCCATCCCTCTGTCCCTTCCGTGCTGCTTCTTCCTGGCACACCCGGTGTCAGTGATCACTCTCGAAGCTTCCTCACTTGTCGCTGACATATCTTCTCCTCTCTCCCTACCTACCTAGACACTGCGTCGACGCCAACGGTAACACGGTCGAAAGGAAATGCGGCATCAAGTCGGTGCGCGACTACAACGTGCCCCTGCGCGTCGGCCTCCTGTTCGTGATCCTATTGACGAGCTCCATCGGCGTGTTCGCGCCGATCTTCCTGATCCGGTGGCGGCCGCGGCGCACGTACAAGCCGTTCCTGGTGCTCAAGCAGTTCGGCACGGGCGTCATCATCTCGACCGCCTTCGTGCACCTCTACACGCACGCCTCGCTCATGTTCAACGACGAGTGCCTCTCCCCTCCGATGGAGTACGAGGCGACCACGTCGGGCATCGTCATGGCGGGCATGTTCCTGTCGTTCCTCGTCGAGTACACCGGCAAGCGCATCGTCCTGGCCCGCCAGGCGAGCGGCGTCGTCTCGTGGCTGTCGCCCACGACCGTTTCGGTGCTGGTGCTGGAGGCCGGCATCATCTTCCACTCCGTCCTGATCGGCATCACCCTCGTCGTCGCCGCGGACAGCTTCTTCCCCACCCTCTTCGTAGTCATCCTCTTCCACCAGATGTTCGAGGGCATCGCGCTCGGTTCGCGCATCGCCGCAATGGGCACGCCGGAACACATGCATTCCTCCTCCCTCTGCGAGAAGTCTGTTTCTCGTTCTTCGGCGGCGGATGCGGATGGAACAACAACAACAAACAGCCCCGCGATATTAACCACCACCACCGGCGGCAACGGCGAGGCGCAGCGTGTCGACAACGACAACGACGACAACGAAGCCGCACGAACGCCCGCGTCGACGACGGGGTCGACCACCACCGCCGACGACACCCTGAAGGCGCCCCACTTCTCGCTCGTCCGCAAGCTGCTCCTCGCGCTGCCCTTCGCGCTGGTCACGCCCGTGGGCATGGCGATCGGCATCGGCGTGCTGCAGCGGTTCGACGGCAACGACCGCGCCACGACGCTGGCCATCGGCTCGCTCGACGCCGTGTCGGCCGGCATCCTCGTCTGGGTCGGCCTCGTGGAGATGTGGGCGCACGACTGGATGGTGGAGGGCGCCGAGCTGCTGAGCGCCGATGTCGTGACTACGCTACTTGCTGGGTTCGGTCTGGTTAGCGGGATGGTCGTCATGAGCGTGTTGGGCAAGTGGGCTTGATCCATCCGTCCCCGGTCCGAGAGGGAGAGAGAGAAAGCTTCTGTGCTCTCTCTCCCCTCCCCACCACTTGCCTTCCTGACATCTCTTCTTTCTTGTTGGCTTTGCTTGTCTCTCTCCATCTCTGACCAGTGTCGGATACGAACCTGAGCGCTGCTTTCCTAACCCTTGCAATTTTCCATGCCTCGCTTTCTGTCTCTCTGCATTTTCCCTTCGATTTTTCCCCCTAGCGTCTATCTCATTATTCATCATCATCGGTATCGGAAAGGGAAAAAGGGATTCATATCTTGGCGTTGCATTTCCCATATATCATTTAGGCTTTTAGCTTTGCATTTTCAGCTTTTGGCTTAGCGTCTTTTTTTTTTTTTTTTTTCATTCTCTCTCTCTACCTTTCCTTTTTTTCGTCCATACGTTTGCCAGCATTACTTTGTAAGTAGGTCGGTACCTACGTACGTACCAGGGTTAGATAGTTAATATCATGAAAGATACCCCTTTTATGTTCATATCAAGGAAAGGATATCACGGGACTGGTTTGCTGTCAGTGATGACTGACATTCGATGCGTGCTAGATGAACCAGTCGTATTATCTCATGAATCTTCTGGATTTGTATAAATACAGAAGAAAGGATTTCTGCAGAGATCGACTGGGACGAAAGACCCTTGTGCTGGTCTCGAGAAGGGAAGGCCTGGTCGACCATCAGGCCACCTGTTTTTCATCATACCCATCATCGACTTTGACTGGAAGCGCATCGCTAAGCGCACGGTAGATGATGGCGTGGCTAGGGGGGCAAAAATCTCCTTCGCAAGTGCAAGGTTTGCGAGGACGCCATCAATCGCCGACTGCTGTCATATACCTGAGCATCTTGGCAGCGCCGTCGAGGGGGAGCCGACTCTCCCTAATATCATCAGAAATGAGCAGACGCTGTCGGCTGCTGGCAGCCAAAAAACCGGGGACACAGCGAAGAAGACGGTGTTTCATGTCCTGTTGAAACAGCCGCCCAGGGGCTCCTTGGGAGAATCAGTGGGCACCCAGTGCCCACATTCTGGTCGATCGACGCACTGACTGATCCGACGACCAGGTCCCCAGTCTAATGGGATGATATGAAGATGGAAGTATGCCCATCACGGTGTGGCGCCCGCCGTCTGCTATTGATTGCCCCGTCGAGGCTCGTCAATATTGACGATGGAGGTAAGGAAGGCGACGGAAGGAGGTTTTGACCAAAGGGGAAATTTGCCGCGAGCCTCGGCGAGAATGGACGCGAGCTAGAACGAATGTTGGACAGTGCACTTGGATACCTCTACACGGCTGGAGTGGAAGTCCACCAAGTCCGGAAAGCACGGCACGAAGATATAAACTTGGCTAGGTATAACCAAGTTTGGGAAACGGCATCTTCTCTTCTCTTTCTCATGAGCACCTTCTGTTCTATCTTTCTTGCTTCCTTGTAACCAACTACTGCCCTTCGTTCACAGGCAGGCCTTGTTTTGTTTGCCATTCACCGTACACTACCCACCAACAACACACTACCAACGACACCCACACCGTACAAGTCCACCATAGACACGTCCCCTAAATTCGAAATGCGTTCCTCCGTAGCCATCCCCCTCGCCGCCCTGGTGCTCGGCGTCAGCACCAGCCCGGCCCCCACCCCGGCCGCCGTCCTGCCCAAAGACACCAACCTCGCGGCCCGAGCCTCTCTACCCAAGTCGTCCGGCACGTCGGTGCTCAAGTCGGTGCAGACCATCGCAGCAGGCAAGTCATTCGACGGCGGCATGAAGATGTATGACCGTGGAGTGTCCTGCACGGGGCAGGCGGAGGGCGGCTCCTCCGACGCGGTCTTCATCCTGGAGAAGGGCGCCACGCTGTCGAACGTGATCATCGGCCCCAACCAGATCGAGGGCGTCCACTGCAACGGCGCCTGCACGCTCAACAACGTCTGGTGGTCGGCCGTCTGCGAGGACGCCTTCTCCATCAAGAAGCAGGACTCGGGCGCCACGACCTACGTCAAGGGCGGGGGTGCCTTCGGCGCGTCCGACAAGGTCGTCCAGCACAACGGCGCGGGGACCGTCTCGATCTCGGACTTCACCGTGTCAGACTTTGGCAAGCTGTACCGCTCGTGCGGGAACTGCGGCTCCATGTACGAGCGCCACGTCGTCATCAGCGGCGTCACCGCCTCGGACGGCTCGATGCTGGCGGGCATCAACTCCAACTACGGCGACACCGCCATCATCACCGACACCACGGCCGACGGCGTGAAAACCATCTGCCAGACGTTCATCGGTAACGATAACGGCGATGAGCCTACTAAGGATACGGCCGGCCCGTCTGAGTACTGCATCTACGACGAGAGTGACTTCCCGTAAGATGGGAGGAATACGGGGCTGATCTGACGGGGCTCCTAAGTGTAGTTAGCTAGCCCATGGGAAAGGGAGTGAGAGAAAGGGAGAGGGAGTTGAGTGGTTAGAGGGGAGGGGATATGGGCAACAAGCCACGAGAAAAATCAGGCGCAAGACAAATTCTCCGTAAATATTTTCGTTGCTCTACGTCGACTTCGGCTGCGTACTTATTAGCACATAGCGCGCACTTCGTGTACATACTTTTGAATGCAATGTCCAGGTGGCTGTTCACACTCATCTTTCCTCGCTCCCTCCTTATGTACTAGTATTCCCCTGAGATTCCCCCCGCTTTTTCCAACCTCAATGCTGCCCCGTGGCTTCCTGTCCCTAGAAGCATGCATGCTGTCCTTTCCGTTTCCCGTCACACCAGACTTTTATTTATCACCCATCCCACTGAAGTGATATCCCTAGCCCACCACGCTGTTGTTGTCCGGCCGACCCACGCCTGTCATGGCCAACATCATCGTGCCCTCCTCCTCCTCCCTTTGCACCACCACCACCACCGCCACTGCTAGCCAGCCTGCCCACTCCCCACATCAGCCTCAGCGACGCCTTCCACTCATCAAGCGGCACGACCTTGTCCTTCCCCACCAGGATCTCGCCAGCCCGCAGCTCCCTATCCAGGGGGGGCACGACCATCCACTCGTGGGCTGCGCTGCACAGATACCCTCGGGAGAACTCTCCTTCTCCTCCTCCGCTGCCTCCTCCGATCTGCTCTTCCTTCCTCAGGCCATCTCTGACAACAACCAAACACGTCCCGCAGAACCGAGCATCAACGCACAGCTTGCACACCGCCAGCTCCTCGTCCGGAGCAAGCATCCTCAGACAGCTGTCGCACGCCACGGGCGTCGTCCCGCTCCGCCACTCGTCGACGCCGCCGCCGCCGTGGAAGAACACTCGCGTGAGCGCCAGCGCCCTTCCGCGCCTCCGCGGCGACGGGCTTCCCGGCGACGGCGTGCGGTGGTGATGCTCTGGCGTGCCGGGCCCGGGCGAAGAAGTCAGCGGCGGTGGGGCCGGCGTGGATGAGGTCAGGTGGCTGCCGCCGGCCGGGGTGCGCATCGTCGCGGCGGCGGTGGACGACGACACCGCGACGGCCGGCTGGCGCGTCGACTGCCACAGCGCGCAGGCGTTCTCCTCGTCGCCTGCGGCCAGGAGCGTGCGCTGCAGGTTGCGGATGGCGACGATGTCGTTCTGCGGCTCCTCGTCCTCCAATAGGTCGAGACACTCCTTGATGCGGGCGGCGGCCATGGTTCGCCAGGCTGGGATCGCATTGTTGTCGCCGTTGTTGTCGCCGCTGCCGCCGCCGCTGTTGCTGCTACTGCTACTTGTGTCGTGGTCTCCCTGTGACCTCCTCACACGACGACGAAGCAGGATCAGGTACACAGACGCCTCGTTGAACTCCAGCCCCGCCAGCTGCAGCGGCGCGTCAAGCCGGCCCCGGAACAGCTCCTGCTGCGCCATGAGCCGCTCCAGCTTCTCCAGCCAGTGGTTCTGCTCCAGCTCCCTCAGCCTGCGCCTGCCGTCCCGCAACTCTCCTCCTCCTACACCCACACCCCCTCCCGCCCCAGAAGGAGCAGCGGCAACAACCCGAATCTCATCATGATCAACAAGCCTCAAAACCTGCAGCGCATAAGCCCTAGCCAGCTGCCTAAAGCTAGTCATGAACTCAGCCCTAACCGCTAAACTGCCACCACCCCACCCTCCCCGACTGCCGCCGCCGCTCCCGATCCCGCCCCCAGCCCCAGTCCCAGTCCCAGCAACGTGCACGAAGAAGTCCGCAGCGAGACACACCTCCTCGTGCACGGCGATGGCCTGCTCCAGCTGGCCCGCGCATAGGTACACTTTCCCCAGCGAGTTGCGCAGGTACCTCTCCTTCCAGGGATCGTTCAGCTGCGAAGACTGTCCCTGTCCCTGTCCTTGTCCTCCCGCCAGGTCCGCCGCATCGCCGTACCTGTCCGCCAGCATGTCGCTCTCGCCCGTCCGGGCCGCGGCCTGGGGCAGCCAGCTGCGCACGGCGCGGTCGGGGACCTGGTGCAGGAGGAATGCGACTAGGCGGCTCATCGTTACCCCTCCCAGGAACTCCATACCGCCAACGCGGCCGCCCTGAGAAAAAGCTTTGTTGGTTGTTGATGACGACGAAGATGATACCAGAGAATGCGTCTTGGAGTCGAGCTCGTGCACGAGCGACATCAGATCCTCCACCCGGCCGTTCTCGGCCAGGATGCGAACGAAGGCGGCCTCGGGCTCGAAGGGAGGGTGCTCGCGCGCGAACTCGGAGGACATGGCTTCGCGCGCGTGCGTGAGCGCCTGCTCGACGTGGCCGAGCCTGTTGTGGCACTCGGCGATCTGGCAGAGGTTCTTGTAGAGGCGCCACTTGGCGTTGGAGCGGGCGCGCGTTTCGCGGATGGAGTCCGTTGGCGAGACCGGAGCCGTATTACTAGGGTCGGCGGTGGTGGGAGAACCAGAACCAGAGCCAGAACCGACGGCGTTGATGGCGTTGACGGCATCAGCATTCTGCGCGCGAAGGTGCAGACGCAACGCGTCGGTCCAGTCGCCGCTCATAGCGCGGCAGAGGCCCATTCGGCCGCAGTTCTCGGCGACGTCGCCGTCGGCCGCGAGGGCCCTCTCGAAGAACGCGTACGCCTCGGCGTGCAGGCCCAGGTTGAGCAGCGTGCTGCCGACGCGCCGGTAGCGGTGGCCCGTCTGCTGCGGCGTCTCCGTCTCGGGCGCGACGACGCCCGTCTTTAGCGCCCAGGCGGCCGCTTTGGCCACGCGCGTCTCGAGCGTTACGTCCTCCCAGTGGTACTCCGAGTACGACCAGAGCACGGTGCCCTTGCTGCCGTCTGTAGCACCGCCAGCGCTAGCGCTCTCGGGCTCCGACATGAGGGCGATGCACTGCACGACGCCGAAGCAGAACAGCGTCGGCATGTACAGCTCGAAGCCGCGCTCCAGCCACGCCCGCGCGAAGATGCGGCCCATCGGCTCGAGCAGCCGCGGGGAGCTGCGCGACGCCTCGGCCGCCCACGCCTTGCCCTCGGCCGTCAGCCCGCTCACGACGTCCGGGTCGGACAGCCACTGCTTCACGCAGTCGATGTTGCCGTCCGTCCAGATGTCCAGGCTCTCCTCGAACAGGTTTGTCCACGTGAGCACGACGACCTGATCGGTCAGCATGCGGACGAGCTGGCGTCCGATCTCGGCCTTCTGGTCCGCGGGCAGGGATTTCTGATCGATGACCTCGAGGTGCTCCTGCCAGTACCACGCCGCGTACCGCTGCAGCGCGATCCCTTCCTCGGCGCCCAATCGGAACCACTCCGCGTCCGTGAAGATGCGCAGGCATGTCCTGAGCACGTGCAGCTGCGCCTCTCCGACGTCGAAGCCGATGGCCGGGCTCGACTCGGACGCGCGCAGGCCGGTCGACTCGTCGCCAACGAAGAACTCCCTCACGGACTGGTGGTAGAAGGTCACGAAGGTGTCGTGCGGGTTGGAACTTGCGTTGTAGTACCCGACCAGGTCGGCCGTCGACAGGCCGTCGGCGCGCTGCAGCGTGAAGAAGCAGCTGAACTGCACGCGCAGCATCTCCTCCAGGAAGTCGTACTCGGGCGCGCCGTGCGGCTGCAGCGCGAGCACGCACCGGAGCTGCTCCAGCGTCAGGCTCATCTGCGCGACGGCCACCCAACTGAGCATCTCGTTCAGGTCGGCCGCGTCCTTGGGGTGCTGCTTCAGGGAGACCGAGAAGCCCAGCACGGCCTTGCGGAGCATGCCGTTGATCTCCTGCGGGAACCCGCGCAGGCTGGGGATGATGTCGTCCTTGCGGTTGATCTCCTTCAGCTCGCGCAGCATGAACTCGGCCAGCACGAAGAGGCCGTCCACCTGCCGCGTCATCACCTCGACGACCTCCCTCGTGAACTCGCGCGACTGCCGCCGCATGATGCGCGCCGCGCTGACGCCTTGCTCGATGTACGAGACAATGTCCGCCCCATTGCGGTTCGCCGTGACGTGCAGTGCGCGCACTAATGCTGATTCTCCGCCACCTGCGGAGCCGGGGTTGGTGTTGCTGCTGGTGTCGCCCTCCAGCTCCGCCATTACCGTCTCCGTCAGCAGCGTGCGTCCCACCAGACACACCTGCACACGCGTGCCCCCCTCAGGCTGCCTGCTCAGCTCGCTCAGCAGCGGCAGAAACTCCCTCACCTCCGCCTCGTCCGCCTCGTCCAGCCCGTCCAAAAACACATAAATATGCCTCTTCCACCTGTCGGGCTTGCACGGGTCGACGAACAGCTTCCTGAACGCGCTCGCCACCGTCTTGACCTCGTCCCCGCTCGCCAGCTCAAGCAGCACCTGCTTCCCGTAGAACACGTCCTGCTCGCTCAGCTGGAACGCCACGTTCCTCAGCGCCTGCACCACGGACCTCGTCTCCGGGTTCGTCTGCCTGAAGAAGAAGTAGCCGAGCATGTGCGTCGTCTTCTCCCGGCTCTCCATCAGCTCCAGGCCCCAGCTCACCAGCCTGCTGGTCAGATACGACTTGCCCGTGCCCGGGTTGCCGCACACCCAGAGAAACCGGATCTCGCCTGCCAGCCAGCTCTTGAGGGACGGGTCCTCCAGGATCCAGTCGCCCGTCCCGGGCGTCCTCGTCCGGTCCAGCCCGAGGTATATGTCCTCCGCGTACGCGGTCGGTCTGAGTATCGCCTTCAGCCTGTGCGAGTTGGACTCCAGAAGCTGCTCCCTCGTGAACACGCTCTTGCCAGTGCCCCCCGGCCCACCAGCGCCACCAGCGGCCGAGGCTGCTCCACCACCACCACCACCACCACCAGACGAAGCACTAAGGATCGCCTGTCGCGTCTCAACCCTCATGCTCTGCAAATCCACATTCAACAGCGCCACCATCTCATACAGCCTCTCCTGATTACTCAGCTGCTTCTTCACCACCGCATTCGTCTCCGCGCCCACCAGCATGTCCTCGCTCCTCGTCAGCCTCCTCAAATTCTCCACCGCCTCCTGCACAGGGCTCTCCCTCTCAAGCAGCCTCCTGAAATAGCTTTTGACTCTTCCCCTCCTGACCTCCTCCGTCGCCAGCACAAAGACGCCAAACACCGCCGCCAGCACCTCCACCACTTTTCCATGCAGCTCCGGCGACATCCGCCCGCCCGACACATAAAGCCGCAGCCGGTCCGTGAAGTCCGCCAGCGTGCGGAACAGCGCCTCGATGGCGTCGTACGCCTCGCTCACGTCCCGCGCGGCGGAGATCAGGCGCGCCACGGCCGCGAATATGGTCTGGGCGGCCGGCACGCCGGCCTCGGACGCGGTGCCGGAGAGCACCTCGCCTACTTTCTCTAGAGGGGTGCACGCCACGGACATGGCGTGGTACAGGCCATGGCGCTTGGAGCGGAAGGTGGAGAACTGGCTGTTTTGGGAGTCGATTACGCGGGCGAGGTCGGAGACGGTGCGCATGGGCGGGGTGGAGAATGCAGAGAGGTCTGCGAGGGGGGACTTGCCGTCTTTGGTGGTGGAGGAGGAGGAGTCCTTGGCGTAGCGGGCTTGGGCGTCGGCGAGGACGGTGGAGAATTGGGAGCGGAGGAGGGAGGTGCTTGTGCGGAAGAGTTGGAAGGTGCTTTTTTGGGAGATGCTTGTGTAGGTCGTTGTTGTTGTGGGCTTGTCGGCGTTGTTGTTGTTGTTGTTGTTGTTGTTGCTGGTGCTGGTGCTGGTTGTGTATGCTGGGGGTTTCTCGGGGATGAGGTGTGGGAGGAGTAGGTTCTCGTCCGAGTTGGCGAGGCCGAGGAACGTCCAAGCTGGGTTTGGGGTTGGGGAGAGGCAGGTCCATAACCAGAGGGGGATGGAGATGATGCTGTGCGCCGCTGGGGTGCCGCTGTGGAGGGTGTGGCATTTGATGAGCGTTTGGAGCCGCTCGTGGAGCTTCGAGTCGATGGTGGGTTTTGATGACGACGGCCAGCGAAGCCAGTCGCCTAGCGATGTCGGGCTGGATGCGGAGGGGTTTGTGAATCTGACGCTGATGAGGACGCGGAGGCCGGTGGTCTTCTCGAATGCGTCTATTCTTGACAATGGTGATGCGAGCGATGCTCTAAGCAGCTGTGCCGTTGAGTTGGCATCACTGCTCAGGGGCTGCAGCAGGATGCTTGACTTTGAGTTACTGGCATCGCTGCTACTACCCAGCCGGGTCCACCGCGCGTTTCCGAATGTGGCGCTGTCCGACAGGAGCCAGGACAACTGCATTGCCGTCTTCGCATCCCCGATAGAGCCCCTGAGCACCTCCGTAATGGCGCTCGTCAGGCTCTTCTGAGGCGGCGATGTATCATCTCTTGGTCTTGGAGCCGCGCTGATGATCTCGCACCGCCGAGACCACGGCACATCCTGTCTTACAACAGCCGAGGAAAAGTCACATTCCAGAATCAAAAGGACGTCGCACTCAGCAGCCGCCTGCCGCACACAGCTCGACACCATGTCCCACTCGACGGCCCCATACCCGGAGGCGGCCCTGCCAAACCACACGCCTCGCCTATCCTCCTTGCGAAACCCCGACGGCCCGTCGTAGTGCAAGATAAAAAGACTGCCGTTCCCGCCCGTCCGCTTGCCTGTTGGAGGTGACGCCGGTCCAAGCAGCCTTCTCCTGCTGACGTCCCGGATGTGCGCCGAGACCTGATCCACAAATTCGAGGGACGCTGGACTACGTGACAGTGGCGGGGCGGTGACCCCGGCACTGCTGTCCCGGCTTGGCGTCGGCTGCAGCCTTACCTCCCGCACGTCGTACTGGAACTCCGTCCTCAGCAGCTCTCTCAGGTCGCTCGCGTTACTCCTGGTCTGGCCGCCAGTGACGTCGGCGGTGACGCCGCTGGGCGACCAGGAGACGAAGCAGGCGAGCACATTGTCGTACGGTTGAGGGTCTGCAAGAGCGAGCGGGACGGCCACTCGTTCGAGCGTGTCGACGAAGTCCTTGAGGTGCGGAATATGCGTGGGCGGGTGCTGCCTGATGAACACCGCTTCTTGATCATCCCTACGTCCACCGCCGTCGTTCTTGCCGTGGGCGCTCTCTTCGACTCCAAATAGCTCCTCTGAGAGGGCGATGGGCGTGAGGACGTTCTCCGGAGTGTCGGAGGGCCGGGATTCCGCCATTCTGCTGTGAATTCATAGGGTGCGCCCTTGCCCTTAAGGAATGAAAGAGTGAGAGGAACAGAAAAACAATTCGGCATGTTGGTTCATCAGGCGGCAAAATGTGTAGTGTAGGATGCAGACGCAGCATGGCGGAGCCGCCAATGTCCCCTGCATCGATCTTGGGGCGTGACCAGGCACGTGACACACCCCTGAAATACCTCTGAGTCCTCACACCGCCTGCCATCCACGATCGGATTGATTCATCGACGGCTGGTGTCCAATGGCTGGCATGAGTTACTGCCGTGGCTCCATGATTGGGCAGTTCTCGTCAGGCAGCTGCATGATACTCAGGCATCGATGAGTTTTTACACACCCCTAGCCTGACCAAATCTCATTGGGCCGTGGAGGAATTGGGGGCGATTTTGCGTTGCTTCGCCCGTTGCCAAGCTATGAACCTGCAGGCGTTCGGCTCGCTAACAATTTTCTGGAGGTGGGACAGTGACAGCCATATGTCGGCCGCCCTGCCTCAAGCTTGATGGCGGGGTTGTGCTCGTCGTCTTCCTCTTCTTTTTCCAACCCTCATCCGACCGCGACGACGGGGCTTTTGCCCGCCTGCCGGCTGGGGAAATGGCCGACCCGTTTTCCATCGTCTCCGGGACGGCCGGTCTGCTTGCCGTCATTGCGACGGCCTCCGTAGCAGCCGATGGACTGCGCAGGGACTTCATCAGCGCACGCAGGGAGATTACGGAGTGCTCGGTCGAGCTGGACTCTCTGGCCGACGTCCTCGCGGAGCTTCGCGACTTGTACCAGAGCGATCCGGATTGCCTGTCGCCCCGACTTAACTCGAGTCTGCGCAGAGTGTTGCGTGGCTGCAAGAGAACGGTTGCCGAATTGGACGACCTCCTGGACCGAGCGGCGACGCAGTCCTTGGCTCGACTCAGGTGGTCCATCAGTGGGAAGAAGCAGTGCAAAGACCTGAGGTCCAACTTGGAGGCGCACAAGACTGCCCTTTCAATCAATTTACTTATGATTAATACGTAAGTGTCAAGCCTCAATACTAAATCTTTTCGACATACCCTAACGTCTCACATGGATTGGGGTCACGCCATGATTTACTGGATTATCATCAAAGTGTCAAGCACAACCAAGTCCAAGAGAACACCGACAAGATCCTGCGCTGGGTAACCAGCCTGCGCACCAACATTCCCGACAACGATGACGGGGCCGCATTGCGCGACTTCCTCGCCGAGGCCGCCAGTTACGCCGAGACTGTTTATTCTGGCAGTGCTACTGACGACGGAAGTGCGCCCGCCGGCAGTGTAGCGGCGCCGAATGTCCCTGACCACGCCCCTCCCCCTCCCCCTGCTGCCCTGCCTCGCCCGAGAAGGGCCAGCCCGTCGCGACGGACTAGGACGCGTCGTCCAGGCCAGCCACCCCTACGAGGCGATGGAAGCAGGCGTGTGCCCGGGCAGACCACCGCCAGTAAATCGGATTTGCCGACGCTCGGTCCCGCGGCCCTCGATGCCCCGCCGACACCGGCTCGTCCCCGCGCGAGTACGCCCGTACAGAGCCGCGGACAGACAACGAGCACGACCATGCCGGCTGGCCCAAGTACCCCTTCGCGAATCAACTTGTCCGACCGCTTCAAGGTTAAGAAGGGTGCACCTCTTGACCCATCGGAAACCAGTTACCTTTCCACATTGTTAGTGAGCCCCGTCCTCGGCAGGCGCGCGGAAATGATTCTAGAATGGTACTCTGCAAGCTCCAACCTACCAGTAGCTGGAACGCTACTCGGTTTTGCCACGTATCAGGGCTGGGCGTCGGTCGTCAAGCGTCTCCTAGAGGATAGGGGTGCAGATCCGTCCGCACCCATCTGCTGGAGCAATGGTAACGAAGAAAGCCCGCTCGGCTACGCTGTCAGCGAGAATATGCTGGATATCGCCACTGAGCTGGTCAAGCACGGCGCCGACGCCAACGCGGTGCACAAATTCGCCTTTTTCCGGACGACCGGAGTGCTGGGCGTTGCGGCCAGCAAGGGCAATGTGGATATGGCAGAGATGCTGATCTCTCGCGGCGGTGCGAGACCTAATCCGGAAACGGACGACGACGTTCCCCTCGACCTCGCGATACGGTGGGCGAAGAGCCCCGAGATGGTTCGACTTCTGCTTGAGCACGGTGCTAACCCGAATCGGCACACGACCGGGTATACCATGTATTCCCGTCCTCTGTGGACAGCCATATCGAGGCTCGAAGAGGGACCGGTCCAAGACGAGATCATGCGAGCGCTGCTGCAGGCCGGAGCCGATCCGAATCTGTACCCAGAGGAGGACCACGCGAGTAAGCCATGAGATGATTCCACACCCACCCAATGCCTTTGCCTCTCGCAAACCCTGTTTTGTTTCGTGTGCAATAGCCAGCTAACTTGTAGAAACACCTTCTGTTCCTTTCGCGACTGATAAGTGAACGCCTTGGGCTTCGCGGCATTGCATCTGAACGTTCCCGCCGTGCGCCTCCTGCGGGAGAACGGGGTGCAAGTGGACCACTCGTCCCTCATACTCGCTGCGGTTGGCTCGTCTTTTAGGCGAATCGGAAGTGTGATAGTGGTCACGGAGCTGCTGCTCTCATGGGGCTGTAACGTGAATTTCGTTGCGATGCACGGCGTTGGAGGCCATTGGATACTGGACGATTTTACCCGCTTCCCCCCTGAGATACGGACGCCACTGCAAGCAGCCATCTACGCCGGTGATCCGAGCCTCGTGCTCCTCCTCCTCGACCATGGGGCCAACCCGAATATCGCCATCCCGGACGGGGCTGGGCCCCTCCTGGCCTTCGTGCTCTCCTCCTGTATGGGCCACTCGCGGGATACCCGCACAGCCGCCGACCTTAGGGCTGTCTTTACGCGGCTTGTGGCATTCGGAGCAAGGATCCACTCGCTCGACGAGATGGAACGACTTATGCTCTGCGCCCAAAGGTTCGGGCGCCTTTTCGCCTACGATTACGAAGGACAAAAGAGGACGCCGGCCGTTGTGACGCTGCACGCGCTGCTGTCCACATTCGAAGTGCTTAGGGAGGCAATCCCATTGAGGGTTAAGGATGACTGGATATGGGAAGAAACACGGGGGAGGCTCAAAGACATTCTTTCCCCCTTTGATGAATAAATACGGGCGGCGAAATAAAAATGCTAAGTACCTAAGAACCTACTACTCATGTTGAGAGGACTCGGAAGTTGACGGTGTATAGTAGAAGAAGCCGCTTCAGCCCTTTGCCCTCTTCGCTGCTGGTTCCCCAAGTCGGCCTGGAAGGACCCTCTTCTCCAGCAGCCGATCTCGCCAGCCTAGGCCTTTGAGCGTGAAGTTTTGCGACGAGCCTGCTCGGACCGGGCTTTTCGCAGGCTGTCTCGCAGGTTGTCTCGCAGGCTGCCTCGCAGGCTCGGTCTCGGGCTCAGGGTCAGGGTGCACTTCCAACCCTCTCACTCGGGCGTCGAGCGATGCCGTTGGCGTGGTCTCCGGCGGCATGTGGAGGTCGATGTCGGCGATGATGTCCCTCAGAGAGAGGAAGTAGGCGTGCTTCAGGTCGGGACACGAGCCCACAAGCATGCCGAAGTAATACCCGTCGGCCAGCGACGCGGCCCACGAGCCGCAGTCGCCTGGGTTCACGGGATCGCGCATGCAGACCACGGTGACCGTGGGCAGGGCACGCCCGACCGGCGTGCCCAAAATCCCGGTCGAGACTCGGTAGCCGTACCTGAGAGGCGCGTTGACTCCCGTCATGAGGCAGACTAGATTCGGATCGGGCGCCGCCGGTGGCGGGTTGAGATTGAGGCACGGCATGTTGGAAAACGGTCTCGGTAGTTTCAGGAGGGCATAGTCAAGGCGATGGTTTGGCGGAGCCTGGATATCCTTTCCATGGCATATTTCTAATGAGAACTCGCTCGCGGTGGCCCATAATGCGCTCACAGTGGCCCATAAGGCGCCCCCGATCACGCTGAGCTGTGACTCGCGCCAGCCGTTGCTAGTGTCGGTTCGGTCTTGGGACAGGGATGTGCCGGTGTTGACTGCAACCAATTGCTGACCAGTTGCTCGAACCGTAGGCTCACCGGAGAGAATACTAAGATTGACGTCCGCGAAGATATCGAGCTCGAAATCGTCGATATAGTCGTCCTCAACTGGGTGCGCAGATGGGGACGGCTTGATTTCTGGCGTAACAGTGGTCGTCCCCCGGAACGCGTGCCCGACAGTGAGCCCGTAGGTCGTGTTGTTGACCTCCACGATCCCTCCAATCATAGCCCTCCCGACGGTGCCGCCGGACCCCGCCCTGATCTCTATTGGGACGCCGTTCAATGCTTTCAGTGAAGATAGGTCTTGTGTGGCGAATACCCGGAAATCCTCGAGGGTAACCATTGTTGAGGTGGCAGAGGACCCGGACTCATCCAACCCAGGAGTCTCGATAGCATGCAGCAGCCCGAAGCATCCGAAGCCGTCGGACTTGAGCAGGCCACTCTGGGATATCGTCCGGACTATTGAGGCCCTTGTCCACTTCTCGCTGCAGATTACGGCGACGTGGGGCGTGGCGTGAGCTTTGTCAATACCGATGAGGAAGCAATCCACGAAGAAAGATGGGAGGTCTGTTGCTGTCTGTGCCTGGCCACGAGGTCTCTCTGCCTCCCAATCAGGTCTCTTCTCCAGTATCAGAGACCGGATGGGCGGCTCTAGCTTTCTCCATTTGAGCGCCGCAAGACGCCTCACCCGCCATCCCGTCAACGTAAGGCCTAACCGTGTGACTCGCTGGAAAGCCTCCTCGCCGAAGGACTCCGTGTATCGGTCTTCAGTTTTTTTGAATCGTTGCAAGAAAGCGGTTGATGAGCTAAGGTTCTCCGAAGGCATGAGCACGCTAGTGGTGCTTCCTTGTGACATGGCTTCATCAGCAAGGAAGAGTGAGACTTTTGGAGGAGAAAGGAAGACCTCAGGGGACAGAACGTCCGAACGATGAGTAGCTTCAAGATTTGAAGAGGCAGTTGGGTAGAGTAGCAACCCTGCCTGCATACAAATGCTGGTTGCATGCTGCTGGTTGCATGCATGGAGGGTAGGTATTTTTGGCAGTAAGCTGAACATAACGAATATTTTTATGCAAGCTGAAGGGGCGAGGGCGGCGGTGCTAACCGGTGATTGGATATGATATGCCTCTCGGTAGTACCTGGAGGCATAATCGATGCGCTGTAGTTTCGAATGTGGTAGGGCTGCGAATCGCAATGAGGTAAGGCTGCGAATCTATGTGTTCGGTGGTAACTACTAGTACGTTGGAAGCCCAAAACACAACCTGAAACCACACCTGGTCCATTACTTTATATCGCAGACTCTGAGAAACACATACACTGGCCCTACCGATTCACCGCAGCACGGCACAGGCGATGCAAGCGGCGCCACGGTTTGATACACGTGTGCTGATCGAGCTTGCCCGACGGGCATATGCTCAGTCCTCGTCGGTTTTTAACCCTTCTTCACTTTTTCCATGTCCACGCTCCAAGCGTCCCTCTTCTTCACCGGGGATCTCTCGACAGACCTCCGGCGGGCTCTGCTAGACAATTTGTATCCCGAGCCAGTCCCTAACAGCCCTTCAAGCCCCTCAGCAGAGAGCTTGGACGACTTCGACGCTTATTTCGCCTTCCTCAGGGGCGAATGCCATCGTTCAGGAGCCACAGAGCACGCGGCAATGACCTTTGCCGATCTAGTGCTATTGGTCACGACTGTACGCGGCAACCCCAAGGCGTCGCTCTCGGAGCTGAGAACGCTCATCGGCGAAGCGAATCCCCTCCTGACGGCGGATGAGGTCAAGTGCTCTACGTCGCTTCAGCTAGCCGTGCGACTATGGCTTATGATCGACGTTCGAATCTTGACCTCCGAGTGCCGCGAAGACAGCAGAAAACCACGAAGCATCCCCTGGCCGCCGAACAAGAGCCTCGCGGACGTCCTTGAACGGCACTTGTTCCCGGCTGCTTCCTCGTCGCCATGGGACACGGCGGCCGGGGAGTTCAACGCCCATATGAACGTCTTCGACATGCACAGAATAGCCAACTTCAAAGTGAAGTGGACAAACGAGCTGGGGGACCACCTCCGCAGCACTCAGCGAGTCATTCATCTCTACCATCATGTCTCTTTGCTGAAGCGCATGCGAGGGTCGATACCAAGGTACGTGCTTGCCCAAAGTTAGTAGAGTACATATATGAGCTGCAATGCGTAATGTGATATTTCCAACAGCGGTTGGCACTCGCTGTCTGGGTAAGAAACACCGCAATACCAAGGCAGCACATTACATTACCTGCCATTCCTGAATAGTATTACAGTAACATGGAAGCTATACTCGCAAGGCCCCGCCTCTTCCTCACTGGGCCGCTCATCAAGGTCCTCAACATCACAGCTGACAGTATGTCACCAGCGAGATTATGCCACGAGACTTCATCGACGAGACCCTCGCAACCATCAACCTCCTGATCCCCCACAGCCGCGCGAGTTGCAACACGTGGCTCAAGGCGGAGATGGATTCGACTTCGCTGAGTTCCTTAGACCCAGGCATCTGGTACCGGGAAACGGCCGATCGCGGACGAGACGACTACCGCTACTGGCATGAGAGGCTCCTGTCACTTTCAGAGGCGTTTGCGACCGCCAAGCCGGCCAATCTGAGCCAGTGGTGGTACGACAGGAGGGATATGGGCCAGTGGTGGGGATTTTGGCTGGTGATTATGGGAATCTTCTTTGCGGTTATATTCGGCTTGATCCAATCGGTCGCGGGCATCCTCCAGGTTGTCATGAATAGGGGTTAGGGGCATAATGGCTGGGAGGTTGATACGCTAGGGCACTTGTGCTTTCTGCGTCGTTAAGGTACCCGAGGTACGCCACTTAGTAGGTACTACCTAGGTGGTAGGCAAGAAACAGCCCTCAGGCACGTGCCCTCTCGAGATGTGGAGCGATGAGTGCATCGTCGGGCGCAGCGTACGCAACACTGCAGCACCGCCGCCACCAATGGCCTGAGGAGGCATGCCCTGGCGCAATCGCAACGCAATGCCACCCTCCACGAAGGTGCATTGCTTAGTGGGTCGGGCTTGGCTGTTCGATGTCGCCAAGAATCAAATGGCAGCTGGAGCTCACTAACAATTTTTTGTCGAGTGGCAAAATGGCGTCCACGCGGCTGATGGCAGGGCCTCTGTCTGCCTTGCTTCCTTCTTTCTGCTTCCTCCTGCTCTCTTCAATCCTCACTTGATCATCAATCTGTGGGGCGATCGGCCTGTTAGCCGTTATTGCCCAAACGTCAGTTGTCGTGGGCCGGCTCCGTCGCGACTTCGTCAGCGCTCGGAAGGAGATCTCGCGCTGCTCGGAGGAACTGCGAACCCTTTCTACGATCATCGCCGAGCTACGCGACATTTTCGAAGCCACCCCGGGCTGCCTTTCTCGCCGGTTAACGCGGGGCTTAAAAACGGTGTTGCAAGGGTGCCGATGGACGGTTGAGGATCTGGATGACCTCCTGCGACGAGCAGAAACCCAAGCTTTCGCTAGAGTTTGGTGGTCTATGACAGGAAAGAAACAATGCAAAGACCTCTGGGCAGATTTGGAGATGCATAAGACCACGCTATCAATCACGTTGCTGATGATCAACACGTACGTACCTACTCACTTCGCGGTGTTGCGTTGAATTGATGTCCCTCACGTCTGTCAAATCGTATCCTCGAGCTGACGATAAATAATGTCGATATTAATTGCAGCATTAAGCACGATCGAATCAAGGAGAACACAGACAAGATTCTCCGTTGGGTGACCGACCTACGCCGCGGTCTTCCCAACACGCGCAGCGGCTGTACTCAACGACTTCCTTGTTGATACCGCGCCTTACGCCCAGTCGGTGCACTCTGGAAGCGTCAGGAGTGACAGGACCTTCATCCCCTCCCGTATATCAACCCAGCAAGCCTCGACCGTGACCACTCGCCCACGCAACACAGGGATGCGTAACGTGGTAATGCCACGGCAAGAGCCCCCAGGCCATACTGCCACCGAAAAGGAGACAATCAGGACTGCCGCGCAGTCTACTCCCCCACCTCCCAAAGCTGTTCCTTCCGCCGACAGCGCTCGCCTTCGCAGCCGTGAAAGGCGTCCTGTAATAGTTGCGACTCCGGCGGAGGGCATCGAGGAACAGGCGCCTCAGGAAGTGACCAGAACAATCTCTCGGTCTGACCATCTCTTAGCCGTGGAAAACGAACGATGGTTCCTGAGTTTCGTCGACAAGGTCCGCGACGCTGGAGTTGACTTTGGAACAGATGATGCCTCCCAACTTCGGCAGGTATTGTACAGCGCTGGTAAATTTATCGAAAACTTTGGAGAGAAAAAGAGAATAAACAGCCACATGGTATTTAGCTACGATAGTGAGGACGACAGCAAGTCCACTTATGCGACACCCCTAACCATGGCTGTTGGGTTCGGCTGGACGGGAATGACACAGCTCTTCCTGGAGTTGGGGGGCGATCCTTCAACACCTGATGTGTTCGGCGGTTTTTTCGCAAGCCCACTGTTTGTCGCTGTGAGCTGCAATAGTCTGGGCCCTGCAAAGGCGCTTCTCGAAGCCGGAGCGGACGTCCACGAGGTGATCACGATAGAAGGCGTATCTACGACGCCTTTGTTCCTTGCAGTGGAATTTGCGAATGTGGAGATGGCGCAGCTGCTGATCTCGAAGCGCGGCAACGTCAACCAAACTGTTACCAACCAAGGAGCTACACACGCTCCCTTGGCGAGTGCGGTCGCGAGGCGCTTCGTAAAGATGGTGCAGCTGCTTCTCTCCCACGGCGCGGAGGTCGATCCGGTGAAAGAGGGCCTCGGAACTGTGGGCCCCCTTTTCACCACAATCACCCCAGCGGAGAGCCCCGAGCTCGTCGAGCTCCTGCTCAAGTCAGGCGCCAACGAGAACCGGGCCACCGTGCTGGGAGGCGAGGTTGTAGGCGACTTATCCCCCCTCGCGACCGCCACGGTGGCCCTCAGAGAGGGACCTAAGCTGCATCGAATCTTGCGTTCGCTGCTGCAAGCCGGAGCCGATCCGAACCTGCGCTCGAGAACGAGTGATTGTAAGTGGGACTAGGACGAACCTAGTTACCTTGTGTTGGAAGGCCAGGGTTCCAATTGGAAAAGACACGCGTGTGGTAAACCAATCTGTTGATTCTGATGATGTACGAGGAAGGGAAAAAGCTAGTCTACCCGTGGGCCGGAGGGAGTGCTTTTGTAGGCGACTCCTGAGGGTCCACGTGATCTGAGGTCTGTTGAGGTGGACGCCTTGATGACTGAGGCAACTAGTTCCTCATGGGTGCAGAAAGATGCACCCAGTGGTTCAACACCTTGCCTGGAACATCAGTACTAGTGATATCTGCACACATGTACCCTAGCTAACTAACTCTTGGCTTCCAAGGTCACTACTACCACTATCCATTGGACCTGGTGACACTATACGCCGATCTATATTCCATGCGGCTGCTACGGGACCACGGCGCCGAAGTACAACAGTCTCAAATGATTCTCGCCCCGTTGTCAAACTATTTCAACGACGAAAATGGCACTTTGGCTACCCTAAAGCTACTACTCGCTTGGAGCTGCGATGTGAACTACATCGCCCAGAGCGATCAGAGGCCGATCCTCGTCTACCTTGACAAAGGACTGTGCGGCGAAGCGAGGTTTGAACTCAGGACGCCACTGCAAGCCGCTGTATGCACTGGCTGCCCAAGGATCGTGCGGTTCCTTCTGGACCACGGAGCGGACCCGAACCCGACGTCACCGAGCTTGGACGCGTGGCCGCTTCTGGCCATGGTGTTCTTGGCTCGCGATGTAGACACCCGCCTGGCCGGTATCCTAGTTGAGGCCGGTTCACGCATCCGGACACGTGAGCAGCTTGGGGAGCTTATGAACAGCGTCCAGACGGTCCCTCGGCTTTTCTCCAGGACGGAGGGAGAGGACAGGGTCACACCGTCAGTTGTGACTATTGACATGCTGCTTTCCAGGTTCGAAATTCTCAAGGAAGCAATCCCTGCGGAATATATCGACGGGTGGAAGGCCGGACATCGAGAAGAGGGGCAGTCGCGAAGGGCCATACCGACCAGGTCCTCTACGAGGAATGAGAGGGAATAACATTATTAGTATCATGGGACGGATCAGGAAAAGGAGGCGTGGGACGTCAACGTCTTGCAGCTACTACTACTATTACTGTTTGTGCCAGGTGGGATCCCACGGAGGACTAAAATTGCTATAGCAGATACTACCAATCTTGTCAACGTTACTACTTACGAACGAACTTCTACTACTGGTAGGTAGTATCAACAAGCATTCAAACTAGATATTGGAAGCGCGACATGTTATTATTATTAACCGAGGATTGCCGCAGCGCGGTGAAATAGTAATATCTTTTGGGCGACAACTGTCGAGTTAACAAACTTATAAATTGTCGTTTCCGACCCCTAATCGGTACTATTGGGCATGTATACTATTGTATTAGGAGGAACTCTGTATTACATGGGATGGTAGGTAGTTTCTAACAGCGATGCACGGCAAGAAATCACAATACAGTACGAAAGACAGCACACGAGGCGACAATACATTGCAGGCCCTGCCTGCGAGCCGCCTTTGAATCTCGGCATCATCTAACATTCTAGCCACATATGCCCCAGCGAGACTATGCGAGACTTCATCGATGACGCCCTCGCAGTTTTCAACCTCGCAGTTTTCCTCTCTCGGCGTACATCAAGGTCAAGGGTAGATCGGGACCCCTGTCAACCGACACCCCAACACCCCAATTTGTATGAGGCGCCGGGGTCCGACTTATTAGGTGGGCGAGTGCGACAACACAGCGTCTGAAGCACGCATAGACGTACCAACAGGAGCCGTCGGCGAGGCAGCTACGATACCGGTGCTACTAGAACTGGATGGAGTCTGCGCTCCCAGCGATAGTAACGGCATCAACTTGACACAGCAAGACACCCGTGCACTCTAGCTCATCCAAATCCGCAGCCTCACCACCCTCGGACAGCGCCAGCTGCAGCCCACATCCAAACCGAGCTTTTTTACCACAGCTTTCGCATTCCAGCTCTTTTTGCTCCGTCGTCGAGCACGTCATGCCTCGCCGCAGCCCAACGTCGTGGGATTTCGATCCAGCGCGCGACCCACAAACCACAAACGGACTCCGAGTCGTCTTACCCTCCTCCCGAGAATGTAGTACCACCGCAACTATTGCGTTTCCCATCGATCCACTTCTACCCACGGCACACAGCCGTCTCGATTCCCGCCCCGATAGAGAACTGGCTCGCCCATGAAGCGTCTGCGTCGAAGGGGATTGACGTCCCGGAGACGCGCAGGGCCCAGCCGTCAACGACGCCTCCAGGAGCCTGGACCTTCAGGGCGAAGGGAGGGGGGATGTTTCGCCGCAAGTCTTGTCGACTGTGGCCGTGGTTGAGTCAGATGGTGTGGTTGAGGTTGCTGTAGACGTGTTTCCACACCGACCTGTGCCCGTTCCGTTGAGGAGGCGATAGCGGGCTGGAGAAATGGAGTTGAGGAATGGGAACGGACGAAAGCCGGTAACGCGGGCATGCTACGTCTTCGATTCTCTGGTGTTGCTTAGTAAAGAGTTTATGGTAGTAGTTGGGTGAGGCGTGGAGAACGGGCCAGATGTGTGGGATGTGACGGCGACGACGCCGGTCAGATATCCTCCCATAAGATTCTCAGTTGAGATGGGAATTCTGGGGACTGTCATCCGTCGATCGGTTTCCGAACCACCCCCCGACCGTATCTGCCCAAGTCCCCTTGGCCGCATGGGAGGTGCGACTGTCTGTCGAGCTAATGTCATCATCAGACCTTCCCTCGTCCTCGTTAGTACTAGCCTCACTCCCCACCGCACCTCGAAGCTGCTGGAGAACGCGATGCTGTTCTAACAGTTGCTTCCACGGCTGTTCTGCTGGCGATCCATTGCCATCCCTTGAGGATTGAGATGGAGCGGCACCCGTGGCGAAAACAGGGCTGCTTTTCGGGGTGTCAATAATGCGACATACACAAAGGGGAGAAGGTGGGACTGGTAGACCTTGTCGAATAAGGACCTGATGCAGCCGAGAAGACGCTCTTTCTCAACATTGATGAGGCTCGTTCTCCGTTTGCTCTGGATTTCTAGGTCAGATCTCCCTCGTCATGATCCTCAATGGGCATCCTTGCTTTCAGACTCATCACTCACCCCCAAAGCATGCGTCCCAAACGTAGGAATTTTGGGCCTTTGCCCAGAGAAGCAACGGTTGAGCACACAGGAAGAATTGCCGCAAGTTCATCACTCCTGGCAGTGGTTGAGTGAGGGTTCCAGGAGATGGGATGAAAGTTGGATAGACGAGCAGCTTCGTAGCGGACAGACACGAAGGAGAAGGCGCAAGTGGCATACCATTGCAGGATGCTTGGAAAACTCCCCGCTCAATTTGATCCGGATGAGGCTGTTTGGCCGGCACGAAGTGCCTGGCCTAAATGATGCCCAACCTTGGAACTGATGATGTCGCCTTAATTGCCCTCCCGCTTAAGACACATCTCTGTGAGGCATGTTGCGGGCTGATTGTTGGAAAACCTAAGCTCCCAACCACTACTTACACAGACATGAATTGAACCCTGACAGAGCCACTGAAGGTCTTTTATGGTACATTGGATTCCTTAGATACAGGTAGCCAATACGCTTTATCCCCCTTCATCTGATGGCCACAAAGCAAATTATCTACAATCTTGGCTCCACAAACTTTAGTCTCTTTCAGCCTTGGGACATCATCAGCCAAGCCAGCCCTTGACACCCTCTCGCCGGCCCGCGCGACGCGCCGCGTCCTCACCGTCGAATCCGGGTTCCAACACACGACGCCCGCGTTGTCGTCATCAACGGCCTCCTCCTCCACCTTCCCCCCGAGAGCACCACGGACCACACCCAACCAGTCCACGTGGAGAAAGAGACCGAAGAAACCCGCTTCACCTTCCGCTTCAGCCGCCACCGCCGCCGCCGCCTCCAGATCTTCTGGAGTTGCTACCAGCTCGATGGGGAGGTGACCTTGGGGAGTTACCTGCCCCTCTGCATCAACGACGACTCATTACTTCGACCCGCAGCTCCTCCTCTCCCGCCTCTCGGGCTTCTAGACCTTCAGTATCGCCGAGGCGCGCTCAGACATGACGAGTCCCGTCCTGCAGGCCGAGACGGACAGTTCGAACGCCTAGCCCGCTCACGGACGGCGCGTGGCAGCACTGCGTCGGAGCGGGGCATCGCTACCATGAACTGGAGCGACATGAGCGCCTTGGGCTTGAAGATCGTTTGGACGACGAGCTGGGATCGTGGCGAATGAGCGTCCCGGTTGCGCACCGGCTTCAGCTTAATTTCTCTAGGGACGCCCGGCTGTGTTGCCTGCGCACCGCGCCGCACCTGACGTGGGAGCAGGACAGGGGCCACGTCATCGGAAGCGTCGTCGAGGGCACGAGGCTGTCGACGCAGGAGATCGTGGTGCACTTCGAGTACCGTCACATCGTGGCCACCATCGACCGCGCGAGCGGCCGGGCCTGCGGGCAGGCCCCCGGGAGCTTGCCGGCGTGAGCTCTAGTCTGGCGCCGAGCGTGCAGGCGAGCAGGAGGACGGTGTTTTGTTTGAGCGCGCTGTGCATAATTTGTCTAAGATAGCTTTCTGCTATGTTCACCACTATCTGGATAGTAAGGTACCTAGGTACTTACCTCCGTAGTACTGACCCCGTTCCCTCCCGTAATTACCTCACTGGCTGGCATTCTCCGTGCAACCCCGGTCTATCTGCCTCCTTGCCTCCTTGGTCCCTTCACTGATATCATATCCTCTACTATTCCTCCCCCCTTTTTCTCTCCACCTTTTCCCGCATCATTCGCGACCTAGAAAAGCGTGCTAACATAGGTTACTACTAGTACGTACTACCCTCATACTAGGATGGTCGCCTTCTACCCCATGTCCGCCCTCCTCACCATCTGCTGTAACCTCCTCCCGCAACCCCAGTCAGAGCAGGCCGACGATAGCCTCGAACTCCTGCTGTTCATCCTGGAGCTGCTCAAGGGCATTGCGCACACGCTACCTGACGCCCAACGAGGTCATTAGTACACATGTGGATGCTGGACGACTTTGTCCGGGAGCTGATGAGGCTAGCGCACCGCGCGAGGCAAAAGATCACTTTCTAACAGCAACAGCAACAGCAGCAGCAGCAGAGAAGGACTTAGTCATCGATAAGCTGTGGAGGGTTGATGTGACTGACTAAACAGTTGGTGCTGAGAGACTCGAGCGAGGCGGAGATCCGTGACAAATGTGAACGCAAAAGGTGTGTAAATGTGTAATTGCCAGCGGCTGCAGCCCCAAAAAGAATAGCTACAAATAACTGCTGGCATTGATGGATGACTTGGGCTGTTGGTCGGTGGAGATCAATGAGAGACGCCGGTTGCAAAGATCCCGACAACGTAACGGTGGTGCACAAGACAAATGGGAGAGGCCATTAACAGACGGTCAGAACCAAAGCAGAGCTCGTGTCCTCATTGTACAGATTGTTTGCTAATATGAACTCTTTCTTCTAGTCTTTTACTCAATGGATTCATGTTTCTTTTTCCACACGTCAGCCGTCCCGAATAATTAAGTACAGAATTACTAAAACACGTTCCCGCCTTGCCTGCCTAGCCTCATTGTTCATGGCCCGAGACGTTTAAGCGGGAAACGTTAGGAAATCCTTGGGAAGCCACGTGTGCAGAATTTCCGTCTCATGAGTTGAGGTTGGTCTGATGATGAGAAAAGGAGCCTCTGGATTTGGAAGCATCTCTTACAGATTGGACGCTCGCAGTGATCCGTCAGCTTTCCTTTCTCGGAATCACATCCTTGGCAGCGAATTTAAGCAGGAGCTCAATGAAGATCTAAAGCTTGTCCGGATCCCTATTACTGAATCTCACTCGTGAAGCGCAAACGAAAGCATAAAGATTTGCCTCATTTCGGTCAAGGGAAGTGGACAGCGGTGCGGTCTGCAATTCGTCCCAAGCCGAAGGAGTGTCCGGCTTGGCATGGACATCCCTGGAAACGGCGTGTCCCATTGGCTTTCCTCTCATCTGTAAATCCACACTTCCCGAACGGGAAGCCGAGTGAAAGGGTGTGCGGGTGCTAAGGCTAACCACTATGTCCAGGGGGGTAGGGATATATGTAGTACTCTGTAAGCCTCGATCGCTTTGCTTGAGGGT
This sequence comes from Ophioceras dolichostomum, assembly GCA_003049485.1. NCBI lineage: Eukaryota > Fungi > Ascomycota > Sordariomycetes > Magnaporthales > Ophioceraceae > Ophioceras > Ophioceras dolichostomum. The sequence goes on from PYST01000020.1 coordinate 102,712, forward strand.
CCAGCTTTGGGACGGGGAAGGTTTTGTTGGAATCGTAGGCACTCGTACTACTAGGGAGAACAAGCCGAGAGGGTGCACTGACCGAAAGATCTCGTGAGACAACGGTGAGGGAGAGCCAATGCCAACGCCCTTGAAATAGCCGTCGGTCGACATCGTGGAGGAAGAGTCGTAATGCGTCCGGTCTTCACCCATCCCATCCCCACTGGCCGTCGGCTAGAACAGTACATCGGCCTCTCACCCGTCCCATGCTAGTGGCAAGCAAGCTCTCCGCCAAGATCTACAGTACATGCGCAGGGCTTTCGGTGCTTCCGCACCATCTCGTATAACGGACTCGAGGACTGGTCTCCACGGATCATGGACAGACCCGCCAGTCCCGACGTGTCGGTTCCCTTATAAGCAGATGAGCGTGAAAGCAGACGTGGATGGGCTTGGTAGAATTTGCAACCCCACAGCGAATCCATGATGGCATCCAATAGGAAATTCATCTACTATTCGTAGACTCGAAATGCGCACGATGCCTCTGGTACTACTACTAGCGACCGAGTATCATGGTGAATTAGTAGTATAAAACATGAACAGAAAATACCGCACTCAGATAGAGAAGAGGTCGTGATATTATGACCATCAAAATCTCCCGAAGAGGCAGACCGAGCTGCTAGTACATACGGCATAGATAGTAATCCCCAGCTCGATGGCTGCTCTTCCCGGTGCCGATCAAATGCGAACTGTCACGCACGACGATGGTCAGCGCCCCAGCAGTGGAGGCGGCGTCATTGGGAAGGGAAAAAAAAGATGCAAGCTGCTAGTCAGTGCCCATATTTCGGATATCAAATGAGGCAATATCACATGAATCGAGCGCCAAGATGGCGTTCGGTCAACAGACCAATATTCCGGTAAGTGGCTGGTGGATGGGCTGGTCCAGAACGAGAGACACAAGCGCAAGCTCCTTCTCACGACCCTTTTTGCTCCAGCGGATAGGCGTTCCCTACCCACGTGGGCCGTTTCACTCGTCTACCTCGGTCGCTCCATGCCCACAGCGCGATGATAACCTTAAATCCCCGAGGACAGGGTCACTGGCCCAAGTTCAAGAACCAGCGTCCCTTCGAATCTAGACACAGGTCCCCGCTGGCGCAGCAGGCAGTAGAGAGGGATTCCAACATCAACGCATTCCTTCTACGACGTAGTATATTGATGCATTGGCCAGGCAGTAGTACATAACCTAAAGCGATTGTGACCGATATAAGTGCCACGGACGGTCGGGACATCCACATTCACATTGGGCGACCAGTGTCTTCCTTCAGCTCTCGGCGGTAGTGGACCTAGGTATGCAGTAATAACTTCAAGTTCGTACATAAAGTGAGGGTCCGTCAAGAAGGGAGCACGGTAGTCAAGAACACGACATTTCGGTTTATGTAAAACCATGCCAGTTCGTGACTACCTACCTTCACGTACCAAAGGTCGGGTCGTGATTTCGTGAAGCTGAAAACCCCCCATGCTGCCAACGCCAGCCGCCCGCCCCACTCTCGTCTCTCGAGAGGAACATACCCTGGAGTGGCCGGTGTTGCAACTGACAGCCGCCTGTGGGAATTCGGTGCTCAGAACGGCTAGATCCCCGCTTCACTCTGTCGATTTCGCGCAAGTCAAGGTCGAATTGGGCAGAAACAGACGAACCAACTGCAGGCTGTGGTGCAAAAAAGAAGATGGGAGGAGGTTGATGTCTCCCACTTTTGCCCCTTTGCCCCACGGCCACATGCCATTGGCTGATGTGCATGCCCCACTATCTCTTGGGATACCCCACTGGAACCGGCCGCCAGGGGCCAGTGCCTTCCCGGGGATTTTTTCTTCTTTCCCGAATCCACCATAGGGATCGATCCCCAGGCGCACGTTTTTGAGCCCGCACATCTCATTGGTCGGACGTTTGACGACATCGCTTTGGCGGGGTATCCGGAAGCACTCTCGAGCTGAGAAAAACCACATCAAGAAAAAGACGGCCCGGAGCAGCCAAGAGTGTGATCAAGAGAGTCAAGAGATTGACGAGAAAGAGGAACGCGGAACAGGCTCTCTTCCAAGAGACCAAGAGATAAAATCGAAAAATCAAGCTTCTCGACCCAAGAAAGGGGAAAAGGGGAAGCTCTGACAAGCTGGATTGTATCTCTTGGAATGTCTTTCCGGAAACAGCTCGCATGCGCCGCACCAACCACAGCACCGCACTCGACGGAACAATCCAGATCGGCCTGCGCCGAGCGGAGTGAACGACACAAGGCAAACAAGAAGGATGCGATGGGACTCATGGGAGGCCCAAGAGAAATGTCCAACGACGACCCACGATCCGAGAACGTGGGGCGAGGTATGGTGCAGTCTACTGTCCTGCTCGTCTCTGCCGCGGTTCCCCCATGCAAGTCAGACGTACACATATCGTCCAGGAGCTAGCAGAAGAGAGCAGAGGAGGAGCATAGTGTCACTATCGCTCGCCACCACTCGTAGGTACATCCCACTCCTTCACTTCCGAGGGAGTTATTGCATGCCCCCTCGGTGACCAAACAAGGTAGGCCAGACGCCACCAACTAGGTTGCCAACACGGAAGTACTGCGGGATGAGGGGCGACTTATTTGTGCGCAACTATCATGGATTGAGTGCTTGGCTCGTTGCTTGGCTCTCGTTGGTGTGGGGTGCATCTTCTATTTCTCTTTGTTATTCCTTTTCCAGAAAAAAAAAAGACCGTACGCGGGACCCTGCATCGCGTACTTCTTGGTGGTGCACAAAAAGTGCCAAGAGACCGACCGACCGACCGACTGACAGGCAGAGAGTGCCAGTGGAGGCACCAGGTAATTAATGAGTGAATTCTGATCCCTCCCGGTTCACATAAAAGCACCTGCATCTCGCACTCGCAGACTGGGCCTCGGTGCTCTCCCGAGAAAGAGTAACCTCAACTCCAACCCGTCCCCCTCTTTCCCCTCCTCTTCTCCTCACTCTCTTGCTCTCCAACCTCGTCGGCGCCATTGAAGGCACAGACAGTCAGCTAGACCAGGTCTGTCCTTCTTCCATCTCCTGCCGTGCAACAGAGCATCGGCACGGACACGGCGTCGTCAAGCTGACGACTAGCCATTGACGCCCCCTGCCCTTTTTAACGTGCCCCGTTCACCGAACGAAGAACCGTCAAGATGACGATGCACGAATATTCCTACGTGTTCGCCATCGGCACGTTCTTTGCCATGCTCGATGCCTACAACAATGGCGCAAGTAAGTCACTCTCCCTCACTAGCCACCATAAGAAATGCTTTTCGCGGATGTGTACCTGACATACAAAAACTGTTGTCTCGCGAAAACAGACGATGTGGCCAACGCCTGGGCGACTAGCGTCTCCTCGCGCTCCATCTCCTACCGCCAAGCCATGATCTTCGGCACCATATTCGAGATGCTCGGCGCCATCACCGTGGGCGCCCGCACGGCCGAGACCATCAAGAACGGCATCATCCCCAACGACGCCTTCCGGGACAACGCCGGCGTGCAGATGCTCGCCTTCACCGTCGCCCTCGCGGGCGCCTCCTCCTGGGTGATGTGGTGCACGCGGCACTCCGCCCACGTCTCGTCCACCTACTCGCTCGTCTCGGCCGTCGCCGGCGTCGGAGTCGCCACCGTCGGCGCGTCCAAGGTCCAGTGGGGCTGGAACAACGGCAAGGGTCTCGGCGCCATCTTCGCGGGTCTCGGCATGGCGCCCGCCATCTCCGCGGCCTTCGGCGCCATCATCTTCATGCTCATCAAGGTCGTCGTGCACATGCGCAGCAACCCCGTGCCCTGGGCCATCTACACCTCGCCGTTCTTCTTCCTCATCGCGGGCACCATCTGCACGCTGTCCATCGTCTACAAGGGCTCGCCCAGCCTCGGCCTGGCCAACAAGCCGGCCTGGTACATCGCCGCGGTGACCCTCGGCGTCGGCGGCGGCCTGTTCGTGCTCTCGACCATCTTCTTCGTCCCCTTCGTCCACTCCAAGGTCATCAAGAAGGACCACTCCGTCAAGTGGTGGATGTTCATCCTGGGCCCCATGCTGTGGCACCGCGTCCCTCCCGTTGAGTCCGACACCGCCAACGTGCCCGACTACGCCGTCGTGCAGGAGTACGACGACGAGCGCGAGGAGCGCCTGAGGCGCGAGGCCGAGGCCGCCGCCGCCGCGGCGGGCTCGAACGCCTCGTCCAAGGAGTCCGGCGAGGACCTCCCTAGCAAGGAGAAGGAGGCCGCCGCGGCCGGCAGCAACGCCATCCCCGGGGAGAAGGGCATGGTGGTCGCCGAGGCGGCCAACGCCCAGCTCACGTACAAGGAGCTCATGGAGCAGGGCCAGGAGAAGCTGCATGCGCGCCTCCGCAAGGGCCGCGGCCCCCTGGGCTGGGCCATGCGCCTGCTGCACAACAACCCGGTCGGCTCCGGCGAGATGTACGAGTGGCACAACATCAAGATCCTGGCGAAGCGCGTCCCGGCCATGATCGTCGTCGGCGCGCTGTACGGCTTGCACTACGACATCCACGCGGCGCAGACGGGCATCAGCGGCACCCCCGAGGCCGAACGCATGGCGAGGGTCTACTCGTACGCCAAGAAGTACCCGAACGAGGTCGAGCACACGTACTCGTTCGTCCAGGTCATCACCGCCTGCACGGCCTCGTTCGCACACGGCGCCAACGACATCGGCAACTCGGTCGGCCCCTGGGCCGTCATCTTCGCGACGTGGGACACCGGCAAGGTCCAGGGGAAGTCGGCCCAGGTGCCGATCTGGCAGCTGGCTGTGCTTTCGCTGACGATCTCGCTTGGTCTGCTCACTTACGGGTACAACATCATGAAGGGTATGTCATCTCCTCATGTCTCTCGCTCCTCCCTCTCGCATCGCACGACTCTTTTGTTGTTTGTTCACTTCGCTAACGGGTCCGCTTACGAAAAACAGTCATGGGTAACAAGCTCACCTACCACTCCCCCAGCCGCGGCTGCTCCATGGAGATGGGCGCCGCCATCACCGTCCTCGTCTTCTCGCAGTACTCTCTGCCCGTCTCGACCTCGATGTGCATCACCGGCGCCACCGTCGGCGTCGGTCTGTGCAACGGCACCTACAAGGCCGTCAACTTCCAGCGTGTCGGCCTGCTCCTGCTCTCGTGGATCGCCACCATCCCCATCGCGGGCACGCTGGCCGGCGTGCTGATGGGCATCATCCTCAACGCACCGCATTTCTTCCCCTAAGAGGTGGAAGATATCTAGGTACCTACCTAGCGTCCAGGGAGAAATCAGGGGCCATGGATGAGCGAAGCTCCTGGTCTCTAGGTACCTGCGAGCCAGCTTTCTCCTGCCTCCCGTAATAAAAAGCCTTGTTCAATACTTCTCCTTTTGTCATTTTCCACCACTGATCGAGCCTTAGCTCTCTGGCAGTCAGTTGGGCAGCAATCTTCTGGTCGTGTATTTTCATCATCTTGGGGAGGAAAGGTAGACTGGATTTGGTGAGCGTTGGAGCGTTTTAGAATACCCCACCCAACTTTTTTTGGGACCAGTAGTAGCTGCAACCATGAAATTATTGACAAGATACTACCACCATGCCTGTCGCTGTGTTGTTGAGCCCGTGCCTGCGGTGTCAAACGCCAGTGATAGATCCCCGTGTAAGCACATGTTCGATTTGATTGGTGATCGCCGAGGGACCATTCAGAGACCCAGACGTCCACAGCTTTACTACGGCTGTCTAACATGGAAGCGAGTGCACAAGCGGGTGGGTTGCAGATGTCCTACGTCGCTTGGTCAGTTACGCCGGAGCAAATCCGAGACATGGGCATCACGAACACGCCTCTGTAACTACGAACCAGCTGGACGTCCCTGAATGGGCAAGTCCTTAGGACGCATGCTGGCTTCATGTCTCGACACACGCAGCCGGACGATTTAGGAATAAGCCGGAGCGCCCGTTGTAATGATTGCAGCCGGGGACCCAACAGAAGGATAGCCTCAATATGCCGCTGAACTCGCCGATTCCCAAGTTGTCTATACTCAAAGCCTGGGCAGAAAAAAACAGACGTACGTGCAGCCAGCCCAGGTGGCATTACATAGTCGTACAAAGAAATAGCCCGTAAATCTACAGGAAGGCAGCCCGAGAGCAGTCCCAGACACCCAACGCTGGCCCAGACCTAGCTAATGACACAAATAGATAGAGACCTGCTACTCGGTACGAATGGGAGCATATCGTTGACGATTCATCACCGCACACGCAGGGGTGGAGCAAGCAGAAAAAGGAGAAAATGTAGCTCATCAGGGGACAACTCGAGGATACCTCCTCTTCGGCCAGGCCCCGACATTGTCATGACTGCCTCGACCGTACTGCTGGGATCCCCACCTCCCCTGCGACCTGTCCTGACTGCCTTGTCGGTAGCTGGCCTGCTGCTTGGGCTTCCAAGACTTCTTGGCCTTGCCCTGACTGCTGGACGACGGCTCGAGCTTGGGTTTCGTCTCCTGTGCACTGCCGCTATTTGTGCCGCTGTTCTTGCCCCACTGCTCCCGCTCGCAGACCTCGGTGAACTCCTTCATCAACGCCTGTATGTGTGCGTGTAACAAAATGCTAGAGTTAGCGCTCCGACCCGCAGTGTTTGACTTGCTCCCCGGGAAGACAAGGTCAAGGGAGGGGGAACCCGGACAGGTTACCAATGCCTCGCCCGTTTTTTTTGACGTTCAAGACGTACCTTAAAATCATGACCCTCCATCGACCCAAACACCCCGCCAGCCTTGTTCAACCCCAACTGATACACGCGAGGACTCGCGATGCCGAACGCGACCCTCGCCAAGAAGCGAGGGTCATCACGGACATGGCAAACCCTCAGTATGGCATCAATCAGCCCGGCCATCGCGCCGCCGCCGCCGCCGCTTGGTCGGGGCGCCATCGTCGCAGGCCTTCCATCGAGACAAAAGCTGCAGTGGCCGCACAGTCCTTTCTTGTCACCCGGCAAGTCCATGTCGAAGTGCCTCGCGAGCGACAGCGCGAAGCACACGGGGCGCGTGACCAGGCCGACGACCTCGTCGATGCGGCGCATGGCCTCCTCTTCGCGCGCCTCGAGGTCCACGAGCAGCTCGGAGGCCAGGTCGTCGATCTCCTGCGGGGTGCGGGGCAGCAGTTCGTCGGTCAGGGTGCGGTAGCGGTGCTCGATGCCGGTCGCGGTGAGCTTGATGACGCCGCGGGAGTGCAGCTGGTTGAGCTTGCTGATAAGGTCCTGTCGGTTCAGGCCGTGCAAGCGCGTCGCCTGCTGGATGTCGATGTGGTAGTACTTTTTTGCCATCGTCGCGTTTTCGGCGATCGCCTTGCCCTCGCGGGAGCGGTCGTTGGCGATGACGGCGTTGTACCTCGGAGTGGGCTCGTACTTGTACTCGCCGTACTCCGGGGTGATGGCGCGGATGAGGCCGAAGCGCAGCTCGAGCGCGGCGTAGATGACGCCGAGCGGGTTCATGCCGATGTCGTAGTCCTTGCTCTGCTGATACTGGCACCGCTTGAACACGCTGCCTACGGGCAGGGCGACGACTTCCTCGGAGAAGATGTTCTGAAGGAGTGCGAGGAGCGAGCGTTTCGACGGCGTGTCTCCCCGCGCGAAGCTCTCGCGTATGTTCATGTCTTCGGGGCATAAGAAGAACATGCAAGTGCTCGGCTTGCCGTCGCGGCCGGCGCGGCCGATCTGCTGGCTGTATTCCTCGACCGAGCCTGGAATGCCGTAGTGTACAATTGTACGTAGATTGGGCTTGTCGATACCCATGCCGAAAGCGATGGTAGCAACGACGACATCGACCTTGTCCTGCATAAACATCTCCTGGGTGGCCCGCCTCTCGTCAGTCTTGAGGCCCGCGTGGTACGGCTTCGAATTGAACCCGCCTTGGGAGGCTAGCTCCTTCGCAAGCTTCTCTGTATCATCGCGCGTCGAGGCGTAAATGAGCGAGGGACCTGGATGCTTCGTCAAAAACTCACAGAGAGCGTCGAATTTGTCGCTGGCTTTGGGGACGCTTTTGGCGAGGAGCGTCAGGTTGGGGCGGTACGGCGATGTGCGGTAAACATCGGCCTGGTCAACGTCGAAAGCTGCGCACACATCCTCCGCAACTTTCGTAGTGGCGGTCGCTGTCAGGCAGATCGCTCTTTCAGCTTTGACCTCCTGGACGAACCGGGCAACCTTGAGGTAGTCTGGCCTGAACTGGTGGCCCCATTCGGAGATGCAGTGAGCTTCGTCAACAGCCACCAGGCGGACCCCACCAGGGATGCGCTTGATGCTTTCGATGAAGCCCTCGTTGTTGAGGCGCTCCGGAGCACAATACAACAGACGCAATGTGCCGTCTCGCATCGCAGCGCTGACAGCTTGCTGCTCCTCCCACGTCTTCGTGGAATCGAGACTTTCCGCCGAGATGCCTTTGCGCTTGAGGACGTCGACCTGGTCCTTCATGAGCGCCAAGAGGGGTGACACGACGATGCTGATGCCGCTGGATCCAGCTCCTCTGCTTCCAGACCGTCTGTCCAATTCTTCGAACGCAAGAGCGGGAATCTGGAAAGCATAAGCGGATGGTCCAACGAAAGGCTTGCCGTATGCAAAGTACAACAGACATGATGACTGATTAGGTACTCACCTGGTAACATAGTGATTTCCCACCACCAGTAGGGAAAATCACCATGGCGTTCCGGTCGTGGAGAATTGCCTGAATGGCAGCTTCTTGCTCCAGGCGAAATTCTTTGTGGCCAAACTTTTGTGTCAGAATTGACCGCGCCAGATCGAGCTTCATAGGCTCTGGCTTGAAGTCTTCCCACTCTTCTGACTTGATCCGGGGACGCTTGGCATCGGGGCTTCCTTCTTCAAGCTTGATGCGGGTCCGTGTATCACACTCTCCATCACCAAGAGCTTCGACCTTCCTCTTGTGCGACGGGATTGCGGCATTGCCCTGAGAAGACTTCAAGATGGCCTCTGCCGTAGTGTCTTCAAACAAGTCGTCCCCGTCGTCGTAGTCCTCAACCCAAAAGTCGTCATCCTCAGCCTCTGGCAGGGTGGCCTGAGGTTTAGATTGTTGTTGATGCTGTGGTTGACTTTGCGAACTGACCCGGGGTTGGCTTGAGCGCAGAATGGTCTCGGCGTCTACGCCGTCAAACAGGTCGTCTCCTGAGTCGAAGTCGCTCATAACGAACGGTAGCTTATAGAAGCAAAATTTGAAAGCTAGAAGAGGCAAACAGCAGAGTCGTTGAGCGGGCAAGCAATGACACTGTTTGGGGACGGCACGGTGGTGATGTCTTGGATGACCTCAGACGCGACCCACAGGCGACTCCAGGGGTGGACCCGAAGTGATGCACTGCGATAAGATAAGGCGTGAATGATGGTATCAAATGCGATAAGATAACAGCCTCGGTACCGTCGTTGAAGGGATCAACGATGTTCTCCCGAGCCGTCCTGCCCTCCCGACTGACTCTTGCAATCACACCAGTCTGGCCTCAGCAGGAATCGGGGTCTGGCGATCCTGACCACAATGAAAAATATGTCCAAAATACCACAAATGGAGTACAAACGTCCGGTTCCGGGGGGTTCTCCCCGCCTGATCATCCACGGCGGCGCGGGGAATATCACCCCGGCGAACCTGTCTCCGGAGCGGTACCATGCCTTCCGCACAGCTTTGTTAACGATTGTATGTCAGGTTCTAACGCAAACTCTCTCGAGATCTGTTATATGACATTTAGCCAAACAAATCATAAAAGCACTGCCTGAGCTTTCCTGACATTCTGTCCTCATCTCCTCGAACAGGTCTCCAAAACCTACACGTACATGACCACCCCCCTCCCCGACGACACTACAGGTTACCGCAACCACCACCACGCCCTCCCATCCGCACTCGACGCCGCAGTCCACGCCGTGCTCCAGCTCGAAGACAACCCCCTCTTCAACGCCGGCCACGGCGCCGTCTTCACCCGCGACGGCGTCAACGAGCTCGAAGCCTCCGTGATGGTCTCGCGCGGCCACGCCAAGCGCGGCGTCGGCGTCACGGGTCTGCGACACGTGCGAAACCCCATCCTCCTCGCGCGCGTGATGCTCGAGCACGGCGACGCAGATCTCGCCGGCACCGGTACCAGTTCCAACGTATCCTGCTTCTCCTCCGCTAGCGGCGACACCGAAGCCGATGCCGATGCCTCGAGGAGACTAGACGTGCCCTCAGCGCAAGGCCACACCCTCCTCCACGGCCCGACCGCGGAGGTGCTCGCGCAGAAATACGGACTCGAGCTCGTAGAGCAGAGCTACTTCTTCACGAAGCGCCGATGGGACGAACATATCCGCGGCCTAGACAGGGAGAAGCGCTCGGGCGGCGCCGAGCCCGCGTCGTGGTCTGCGACGGAGTACCTGCCGCAGGGCACGGTGGGCGCCGTCGCGCTCGATTCGGAGGGCGTCATCTGTGTGGCGACCAGCACGGGTGGGCTGACGAACAAGCTGACGGGACGGATCGGGGACACGCCTTCCCCCGGGACGGGGTTCTGGGCCGAGGAGTGGGTGGAGGATGGGGATCCGACTGGTGTTGCCGCCGCGACGTATGATGATGTGGCGGGTTGGCGGCGGGCTTTGGCGCGCCCTGGCCCGGTTGTGTTGTTGAGTGAATCGCTAAGTGCGCTACTAGCTGACTGTTTGCCTGTGCCGTTGCTGTATAGCCCACTTGCTAGCAGGAGGGATGATGATGATGTTGTGGCGGATCTCGTGACGACCCGGTCGTTCGCCGGCTCGGGTACCGGTAACGGCGACAGTTTCATGCGCGTCGACGCTCTACGCACTGTTGCTGCCATGGCGCGGTTCAAGCCGGTGTCGTCCGCCGCGGCACTGAGCGCGGTGTCCGGCCCTGGCGGAGAGCTCCAGCAGAGCGCCGGTCCGCGGTGGGGTAGCAGGGGCGAAGGTGAGGGCGGGATCATCGGGATCGAGTGCGCGGTTGTGCGTCGCGATGGTGTCGATGGGAAGGTCGCCGATTGGAGGGGGGAAGTCGTTCATGACCACAACTGTGGCGGCATGTTTCGCGCATGGATCGACGAGGCGGGCAAGGCGGTGTACAAAGTCTTCTTGGAGACGCCTGACGCGGCGGGTTATGAAGGCGAGGGGAGAGCGGAGGACGTGCGAGTTTGGGGTAGCGAGAAGGCTGGTGATGTCTGTGCTTTGTAGATGGCATCGAGGTTAGCTAACTGCGGCTAGTAAAGAATTGGTACGTACACGGCGAGAACGGTCGCGCTGTGGATGTTTGCAACTCGTGGTGGTGCCTCTAGGCGAGAAAGTATTATGTATTGTGACAAATGTCGTTCGTATCCCAGGCTGGGCACCCACCCCAGGTGCCCACCCCGTCTTTCGGTTCTTTCTCCCCGAGAAAACATTCCCCCCGGTTTCTATGGTACATGTGATCTGAGAACGCCGAGACCGCCCGAAACGGTGATGCCGAGATGGTAGGAAAATCGCAGGGGGGCTTCCCGCAGAGTTGTACAAAATTTTGAGTCTGCCCCAGATTTGGGGGGTTAGAGAAAGATAGTTGTAGAGTGGTGAGATGTGGGAAGCGAGAGTATATGCCTCGTGTCGGTCGTATCCGTGGATGGGCCGGGTAGAGGAAGTGTTGTGTCGTCCGGTGCGAGCATCTTCATATGTACACTTTATCGCCCTGCTGTTCTGGTGGCGGTAGAGGAGCCTGTTGTTTGATAGTTACGCACATTATTAGCTAAAACTGTCCGTCTTATCTGTTCTGGAAGAGCGAGGACACTTACCTGTGGTGTTGTGCTCGCCGCCATCATCTTCTGGAAACCGATACCGACACCCTCGATAACAGCTAGCAGCACCGCGCAGCCGATGGCGTTGTTCCTCGCGCTCTTATAGCCTCCACGAATAGCCAATGAGCCGCCGGTGAAGAAGCCCGCGATGATGGCGTTGTATGGGTCCTCCTTCTTGCGGATACCCTTGACGGCGCAGTCGAACGTGCTGAAAAGGCCACCCCAGACACCAAAGTTTCCACCTAGTACTGGTGCCCGTAGCTTAATCGCCGTCAACGCGCCTATCCGCCTTTCGCCGTATGGTGAGTTGCGAAAGCCTTTTACACCGTGCCAGATCGTGCCGCCGATGGCCTATATGCGGTGGAAGATGGTCGGTTAGCAAGGCGACGCCCAGATCGGGGGAACCTATCAGTCGCGGAAGATGCTGGTGAGCTGTACTCCGGGTAGATGAACTCACTCCCATACAGAACGCGCCGCCGAAGTCATTGAGGATGACCCATGGGCAGGGATCCCGTCCGTGATCCATTTTGTGAGGGGGTGGTGACGGAGGATGGAGTTGATCGAGGGTGACGGCTAGAACGGAGTTGGTCTGCTCGGCTGCGCGGTAACCGCAGGAGTCGTTTTTAAAAGCAGCGAGAAAACGGAGGATAGTGCGAAACAAAGAGTTGCCCTTGATGGCTGTTGAAAGTTCGGTGACAGGTATCGCGGCGTCTGGGGTTCTTGATGCAGGCTATGGAGGAGTTCCTGCGAGGCAGTCCGTAACCTGACGATATGCGGCATGAAAAAAAATGTTGCTATCTGCAGGGATCCGCAAAAAGATTGCCGGTCACCTCCGTGAGTGGTCCGTGCGCATCCCGTCGCAATTCCGAATGCCAAGCCAGATATCTCTTGCCTTCGATGAGGAGTTGTCGGTTTTTTTTTCTTTGGACTTGCCAACAAGTAAATTGAGCAGGCTTTCAATGCTCCAGTCTTTGCTTCAACACTGGAACTTCAAAGACACTATCTTGGTTGACTAAGCGTTCAATGCTGTTTGAAAGCGGGCACCACTTTTTTTTTTTGAAGCTGTGCATGGAACTTTTATGATGGCCGTATCTGAAGCCCTATCAGAACGACTGAATGTCGGCAAACGGCGTCAAGCTTGCGTGCACATGCGAGCGGTTTATCTCTTTCCGACTTCGCTCCCAATCAGACTGTTCCCCGACTCCCGACTTCAGCTGCGCACGGGAGCAACCTAAGCGCTGTGCGGCGATTGGGCTTGCAGGAGCAAGCTCAACAACGGCCAACGAGAACAAGAGGCTGGACTCGTTCTTGCAGTTGCGGTGTGGCGTGTGATAAATCTTGCCCCCGACATTGACAGGCCCACGCGGCTGTCGGCCCTTGGCTGGCGCCTGGTTTGTGTTATGTTGGGCGTTGACGTCCGAGCTATGTGTGCTTGCGCGCAATTTATGAATTGGCCCGTTGAGCACGATGACACAGTTGTCCTTGCCCTGCTCTCCCATTCATGTCGCCCAAGCTTGGTGCTATGGTTGGGCATTTGAGGACAACGAAACTTGGGCGGTGTGACTCCGACAATCGCCTTCGCTGTACACACATCGTGCACCCCATGTTTCCTGGAAATCTCTGTCATCTCTTGTCATTTTTCACCCTCCGTCCGTGCCGTCTGGCATGATGCCACCGCTTACCCTGCGCTTGCGTCATCTGCCAGTGAAACGAAGGAATGGAAGCCTCCGAGACTGTAAAAAGCCAGCCTGGCCGCCCACCTCTGTGCCCTAAAAATTTCGTCTGGAGGCTAGAGGGTGGACGTAGGGCATCGTCGGCGTTTCTTGACAACACTCACGAGGACTGTGTCGACATGGCCGTCATCAGCCTTGCCGACCAGAGGCAGAGGGAGCAAGAAAACGAAGGTGGGGGATGCCGAGGTTGCCAAAAGATTCGCAGCACCGAAACACACACGTCGCAGGCGGCTATGGACAATGTCCAGATCTCTCCAATTAACGGTATGTTGCAGTTCATCCACGTGCTCAATGAGTCCTGCGGTCCGGTCTATTGGGATCCTCGGCGTAGGTTGGAAGGGGAGAATATCCAGTCCTAGAATGTTCCTCCCCTGTCTCATGTCTCGGTGTGGCACCTACCGTTGGCAGTCTCTGTGGGGGTACTTTTGAGAATGCTGGCCTGGAGTTAAGTCATCCAAAGCAGAGTTTGGGGGAAGATTTGGGGGCCACTCCACCAACACAGGAGCTCGATGACGACCGAGAAAACCTTGCGATCTCAACATTCGCAGCCCGCCCGTACTGGCAACGCGCAAGACATTATTCCAGTAAATATCCGTACGCTAATTGCATCAATTGCGTACCAGTCGACACGCCCTCGATCGCGACACGGCCAACAGAGCTGTTGGCGTCCAACGACATGGCACCACAGACCCCAGCACCTGAGAGAATCCACCAACTAAAACATAATAGCTCCGTGCTCGCCATCACCGTAAACGACGAGTACATATTCGCCGGCACGCACGACGGAGAAATCCTCGTCTGGTCGCTCGAGTCCTTCCAGCTCGTCCACAGAGTGCAGGCTCACAAGCGCACAATCCTCTGTCTCTTTCTCTCGACGCCGTCCTCGACCAGCTCCACGAATCCCACATCGCCATCATCGAGCCATCGCGACCAACCCTTGCTCTTCTCGTCTGCGAGCGACGCGATCGTCAGCGTCTGGTGCCCAAAAACATTCAAGCGTCTCTACGAGATCTACAGCACGCACGACGTGGGCGACATTTTCAGCGTCGCCTACTCATCACAGAACGACACGGTCTACATCGGGGCGCAGAACACTACGATACAATGGGTCAGCCTCCACGACCAGAAGGCGCGCGTCGTCCACGAGTCGCCCCAGCACCCCGACCGCAGATACCACCGTTTCTTCGACTCGAAGCCAGTAGGAGGCACGAGCACACCTAGGCGGTGGGACGACCAGTGGTCGCTGATCCCCCGCGCGCAGACCGTGCTGGAGATTGACGAGGCCTCCATCCGACAATTCGCACATTTCGGATACGTATACTGCATGCTGATGGCCCGAGGGCCAACAGTGCGCGTTGATGCGGACGAGGATGTGTTGATCTCGGGCGGCGGCGAGGGGGTGATCAAGCTCTGGAAGCTCAACCACGAACCGACGCCGAACACAGAGGCGGACGACGGCATTGAGGAGATCATGGCATTGGGAGAGGACGAGGCCGAGTCGGTCATGTCAATAGCTATTGATGGGTCTTTCCTGTACAGCGGGAAGCTCGACGGGATCATTGAGCTCTGGGACCTGGACACGAAGCAGAAGCTGCGCGTTATCAAGGGCCACGGGGACGACGTGATGACGATGCAGATGCAGTGGGGGTTCCTGTGGAGCGCGGCTGCTAATGGCTCGGCTACCGTACGTCACACCTTATTCGCCCCATTCCCATCTCCATCTCCACCCTCCTTAGACATGCCTGGAGTGCCTTACTCCTCCCATTACTGGCCTCGCTGCTAACATGCTATTTGACAGAAACACAGCACAGTCCACGATAGCAGGAACTTGCCGTCAGCGTTGGACACGGTCAGTCAAAAGTACCAATGCCTCAGCCGATGGAATGCCCACGAAGGCAAGATCCTGTCCTCTGCTGCGACATCCTACAAGGGCGACCGGTTCTTCATCACAGGTGCAAACGACGACACGGTCTGTGTCTGGCGCGTTAACGACTGCGTCGATGCCGCGGCCGAGGCAGACGCGGTATCTGAGGACGCCATGTTCAAGTCGCTTCGCCAGTTTGTATCACACAAGACGATCTCGTCCCGCCCCGAGTTCGCAGAGGACTGCCGACGGGGCGCGACCTTCCTCTGCACTCTGTTCAAGCGACTCGGTGCTCAGGTCGAGATGCTCTCGACAGCCGATCGGCTGCACAACCCCGTCGTGTTTGCCAAGTTCTCGGGCCACCTGGAGCCTGCCGAAAAACGCAAGCGGGTGCTGTTCTACGGCCACTACGACGTCGTATCCGCCGACAGCAATAAGGGGAAGTGGGCGAGCGACCCGTTCACATTGGCCGGGACCAATGGATACCTCTACGGCCGCGGCGTTTCGGACAACAAGGGACCCATCATCGCGGCGCTGTACGCAGTTACCGATCTAATGCAAGCGCAGCAGCTCGAGTCCGACATCATCTTCCTCATCGAAGGCGAAGAAGAGTCAGGATCCCGCAGCTTTAAGGAAACGGTGCGCCAGCACAAGGAGTTGATCGGCCACGTGGACTACATCCTGCTGGCAAACAGCTACTGGCTCGACGACGACACACCGTGTCTGACATACGGGCTCAGGGGAGTCCTGCACGCTACTGTCTGCGTCGACTCGCGGCACCCCGACCTCCACTCCGGCGTGGACGGGTCTTACATGATGGCCGAACCCCTTTCCGACCTGACTCTCCTCCTAGGAAAGCTGAAGGGCCCCCGCAACCGCATCATGATCCCGGGCTTCTACGACGGCATCCTGCCTCTCACCCCGCACGAGGAGAAGCGATTCGACGCCATCGCCTCCATTCTGATGAAACGCAATCCGGAGAACGGGCCCGCAGACACGCTCAAGGCGAGCCTGATGGCGCGCTGGCGGGAGCCCAACCTTACCATCCACCGGTATAAGGTCTCCGGACCGGACGGCAGCCTAGTCAGCAGCCACGCGAGCGCACACATCTCATTGCGCCTCGTTCCCGGGCAGGAAGTCGACGCCGTGACGGCCTCGCTCCGCTCGTTCCTCGAGGCCGAATTCGCCGCCTTCGGTAGTAACAACACCCTCAGCATCAGCATCGACAACCAGGCCGAGCCCTGGCTAGGCGACCCGGCCAATGAGATCTTCCGCACGCTAGAGAGGGCCGTGGTGAAGGTCTGGGGTCTTGACAAGGAACAGCCGGCCTTGCCGGTATCGGGGAGGCTCGATGGCACCAGCGGCAGTGCTGGCAGCGCCGAGAACGGCGGTGGGCAAGCCAGCAAGCCCTCGTCGGGCGGCGTCGTTACTAAGATCAAGAAGCCGCTTTATATCCGGGAGGGCGGCTCGATCCCGGCCATCCGCTTCCTAGAGAAGGAGTTTGGTGCGCCTGCTGCGCATCTGCCCTGTGGCCAGGCGAGTGATGCGGCACATCTCGACAACGAGCGCCTGAGGGTGCTAAATCTGTTGAAGAGCCGGGAGATCTTTGGCGATGTCTTCAAGAGTCTCTGAGGATTCCAGATTACCCGGGGGGGACCGCATTGTCGGATGAATTCCTTTGTGGATTACGTTTGTTTCTTCGGTCTGTTTCCATTGTTTGGCGTTTTGGGGGAAGATAAAATCGACAAAAAAGAAGATGAACAAAGTCAGCAGGCGCGTGGCGTCAGTCAACTGATAGAGTATGCGGGTTGTTTAGTAACAGAACTCCGAAGCGAAGGCACGATAGAGAAAACAGTATACATTTCCTCAATTTGATATCTTCATGGCACCATACCTCGGCACCGATGACGCTCCTTCTCCGCATCCGCTTTCTTACTGATCGTCCTCACTTGGCCGACTTTCCCCGCTGCTCCTCCTTATTCATGACAGCCGGCCGAGGCTGTCTCCAGACTTCCATCAAATCGCGAGTGTCAAATTAACAATGACTGAGGAAGCGCCTTCCGCTGTCGATGACGGTGGGCTGTTCATTACAAATTGACAGAAGCTGCAGTAAGGGTCACTTGGATCTGTCGGGAAAGCGATTTGTCTGCTATTCACACCCCGATCACAAATCTGATTAACAACGTTGATCTTATAAGTCCCGGTTCAAGACCTCCTCATCATCCTAAGAATCGAGAAGTCTACGCTGCAAACTACACTCTAAATACCGCCTCTCGTCGTCCGAACAACATCCCAGGTATCGGTTACATCTTTTGGTTCATCAGCATCGATCAGTGCCACCAACACCCTTCTCATCAACATGCAGCTCCTCGCCATCTTCAACTTCGCCACCTGCCTCCTCAGTGGCGTCTCTTCCGCCTCCACCTCCAGGCTCGGGCCCCCTCTCGAAAAACGCTCGATCCAAGTCCACATCCGCGACGACAACGCCAGCACCACCACCAGCCGCAACATCTTCAGGACCACCATCCCCAGCCGCTACGACTTCAACCGAACCCGCACGGCCTGGGAGTCCGACCTCCCCGTTCTCAACACGACCTACAACGACCTCCTCCGCGCCGGCGACACGGCGGGGGCCCTCGCGGCCCTGCAGGCGCTGCCGCCCCTCTCGACCTTCATCGACCCGCCCCGCGACTTCGGCCGCCTCCTCACGGTCCTCGGCGAGACGAGCCGGCACGAGGTGCAGTACGAGGTGGGGAACCCGTGGATCGCGGTGCGCGTGGCCAAGTACGCGCCGTACGGCGTGCTGTACGCGCCCTGGCGCGTGCTGCTGCTCGAGGAGGAGGTCGACGGACGGGTCAAGTTCGAGTTCGACTCGCCGGTTGGGATCTGGGGGAGGTTCGATATTAGGGAGGTGGATGCGCTGGCGTGGGAGCTGGAGGATAAGCTGAAAGGCGCGATGATGAAGGCCGCGGGGTGGGGGAGCAATGGGGAGTGGGAGGCTTGAGGTGGTGGGTTGGAGGGTGGCATCACGGATACCTCAGCTGCTGTGCCTCTCTACCCCGGCCTTGACCTTCAGCTCGGTCCTCTGGAGCTCCGTTGTGGTCGATCACTTGTGTAATGACAAGAACAAGAGAGAGCATCACGAAGGTAAACATCACATCCTCGGCGCACCTGTGGAGAGGAATTGAAATGCTCTAGAACGAACCCTGTCTATTCTGGAGGGACTTGGCTTTTTTGGCGGACCATCATACACACTCACCCCTGAAGGCGGCAAACAAGGGACAAGAAAGGACCCAAAGACTTTATATACAGGATAAAAAAACTACCATCGTCGGGTACAACAGAACATCTTTCCGTATGAAGCCCGATATAACCAACCCGCCCAAGTCGACTCGACAACTCGGCCCCGCCCTTTACTTTCTCCAACCCGCCATCACTCGCGTCCTCTGTGTAGCGCCACGAGACCGCATATCTCGTTGTTTCCTTTGTGTTCTTTGTCGCTAGGCGTGCCCTTGACCGCATTGTCTCATGATGGTGATGATAAGACGGAGCCGCGCAAGCACCACTAGCAGGAAAAAGGCAATTAAGCCATCGACGTGGGGGCAGGCACCTCGCCGGTAGGGGCAGCGCCAGAGGGAGCACCGCCGGGGCCACCGAAAGGCAAGCCGCTGGGAGGTGGTCCGCTGGGGCGCGCACCGGAGGGCATAGCACCCGAGACGAAGGCGCCAGACGGCATGGGACCGCCAGGACCGCCGTGACCGCCGGCGCCACTGGGACCGCCGGAGGGCCTAGCACCAGAGGGCATGGGACCGCTGGGCATGGCACCAGTGCCGGAGGGGCGCGGGGGCGGGGTGCCGAAGGGCATGCCGGAGGGAGCCTCGCCAGCGGGGACGGTGCCGGTCGGGACGTCGGTGGCCTGGCGACGGCGGAGGTCCTCGCTCACGGTAGCGGTGGGCACGGCAGTCTCGACGCCGCCGTCGTCGCCACCGTCAGGAGCGCCGGTGGGCCAAGCGCCAAAACCGCCAGTACCGGTTGGCATGTCGCCGCCAAAGTCTCCGCCGAAGCCACCGGTACCGGATGGAATCGCGCTGCCGTCTCCGAAGCGGCCACCACCACGACCACCGCCATGACGGCCGCCGAACCCGCCGGTGGCCTGCGCGCCTCCGCTAGGGAACGCGCCGGAGGCGAAGTCGCCGGTCGGGCGCGAGCCGCCACCAAAGCCTCCGGTTCCAGATGGGAAACCACCATCGGGAAAGCCGTCGCCCTCACCACCGCCAAAGTCCCCGGTGCCGGTCGGCCTGCCACCGCCGAAGCCACCTGTGCCTGTTGGCCTCTCGCCGCCGAAGCCGCCAGTGCGGGTTGGGGCGGCGACGTCCGAGGAAGAGCCCTCGTCCTGGCGACGGAAGAAGCGGCCGAAGAAGCCCTCCGCCGCGACGCTGGACGCGGGAGCACGACCGGAGGGCAACCCGCTAGGCGGTCCGCTGAGAGGGGCGCCGGTAGGGCGGGGGCCGGTGGGGGCCAGGCCGGTGGGTGGCGGGCCGGTAGGGGTGAAGTCGCCCGACATCATGGGGGGAGGGCCGCCGGAGCCGAACGGGGGAGGCGGCATGTCTGTGCCTGTCGGCTTGGGCGGCGGAGTGCCGGAGAGGGAGGCCATCTGCGGCGCCGGCGCCGCCTGCCCGATGGCGGCCAGGGTGGAGAGGAGCACGAGGATAGTGTTCGGCTGCATTTTGTATTGCTTGTTCCTTATTTCTTATTTTGTTGTTGTGGTTGCTGTTGTTGAAAGTGACAGGAAAGAAAAAGAAGGAATCGGAGGGCAAAATCAGGGGTGTGAATGATGTGTGTTTCTGAGAAGTGAACTTGTTGAAATGTCAAAAGAGGGACACCCAGTGAGCCCGGAGAAAGAAAGTTAAGGGAAGAGAAGGTGAAGCTGAGAGGTTGGACACAAAAGAGGAGGTGAGTGAGTGACAGCCGAGAAAGCCGGCCAGACCTCAGCTGGGAGGAATCGCGGATCTTATATCTCGAGATCCTTCGTGCTCCGACATGTTGGCATCACTCCTTGCTGGTCTGGTAGCCACCAGGGAGGATGCACCAGTACCACACAGCTCCCGCACGCCGGGCCTGGTCCGACCAGAAAGAGAGAAACAGACAGAAAGAGTCTCCACAGCGATCCCCATCATCCCATGCCCCTGGCACCGGCTGTTGCTGACGAACAACTGACCTTCAGTAGACCCATTGTTCAGCTCTACTACTAACGAGCCATGGCTTCATTTAGACGAATCGACGTGGGTGCATGCACTCCGAGGCGAGCTGCTCCTCAGTGTTAGGTGGTGGGCACTGGTCACTGGCTAGGAGGAGCCGCCAGCTCGTCAACCATGGTCAAGAGGTCAAGTCACCAAAGGCCACGCAAATTATGACGAGACGGTAGGGAAACGCCCGGGGTAGGTACTCTATGCAGGTACCCAGGCAGGACGTTCCGCTTAAGGGGGCTGCCCAGGGGGGGGGGGGGGGGGGGG